>CM053337.1:21272763-21315263 GCA_028583605.1 Dastarcus helophoroides | reverse complement strand
CAAATTACGTTACACCTAGATAGCTTTAAATACTTTAAAATATTTCATAACCGTCTCGAACCGAGAACGAGAAATTTTTTGGTTCATTTAGGTCCCTCACAGTAAACAATTTTTAACTTTACCGTCCACTATAGTATTTTTAAATGATCCTGTAAGTTAATGCAAATTTAGTGCGAGTCAACTCATATTATCTCTCCATATATCAACTAGTAGAGTCTCTTAGAGGTCCTTAAATGACTATCGATTCGGCACCTATCTCGGGCATTCAAGACTTATGTGGAAATCGCGTGTCGCGATCAGTCTAATGGGGGGAAGGCACCTTTATAAGAAGCACGATGGCAGGGGCTCAGACCTCGGGGGCGAAAACTACCTTGATTATTGCGCGTGCATGTCAACCGGCGATAACAGATCGTGTTTTTCCATCGAATTATTACGCAGATTGACATCTTTATAATAAGAAACAGTAATTTTGGGCCGACTGCTGCCTGCACTTGACAGCCTAAGGGAATCGATAAACCTCTAAAGATCCCAAAGGTTCGCCCCACGCGTTATTGGGATAAGAGAGCTGAGGCAAAATCGGTCCATGTGTAACGAATACTAGTAGATTTAATTTGTATGGAAATTTTGGGTTTTATTGGATTAATAAATTCAGACTAGATGAGCTTTTTCGTTGCCAATGTACTTATTTTGTAGTATGTACTTGTTTTGTAGTGAGCAGGAGGACTTTAACATGAAAAACTAAGTAAATAAATAAAATATTATCCTCAACAACTATTACTGCAAAAAGTAATTATTTTGACTCAAGTCGATATAGGAAAGAAAGTCGAAATTTCTAGTAAAACTATGAATTTTGAACATTTAAATTAAAATACAAATCTTCAAAGACATACTCTCTGAAGATGATAGTTTGGCTATCGAAACGCGTTAATTGTTGTGTTTTTTAATCTTTCTTGGTTTAAGGGGACAATATTTGTATTTGAATTTTTGAAGATAACCAAGGACCAGTCCGTTTTACCAAAATTTGAACACCTAGTTGAATAATTGGCATTGAAGAAGAAATCCGATCTCGCCATAATTTATTTAAAATAAAAGCAAAGGAATTCTATCGTCATTATTTATTCATACTTGAGAAAGAGTTTTCAGTCATCAGGGATGTTTATTTCTTATTTCGGTATTCACGAGGGCTTTTCGTCGGTCATAAATAAAAATCTCGGCTTCCCTTTTTCTCGTCAAATTCATAATCCTTGAAAATTTTCGCGGGGTTTTCTTCTAATACCAACTCGCTCTTTACATCGTTGGGGCGTTCTTATTTAAAAGCCCGCATTTAGAAACGTTAGTAGAAATTAATGAAGCGCACGATGGAGATGTTTCATTTTAATTGCAGGATAAGCCAATAGTTAAATCGTCTTTAAAATATCGTCTACGTGATAAACATTTGGATTGGGACATTTTCTTTCGCGTTTTCTTTATGATGCGATCTAATCTAACTTGGTCAAAGATATGGTGTAGTTCAACCAAATGGTAATTTTATAAGACATTCCCCCCCAAAAAAAACAGAAATTGGATTAATTAAAAAAAAGTTACCATTTTCCAAAATATAACAAAGTTTTCCTGAAATTTCAAAAATTAAGGTAAAAATTTCGTTTCAAGATCAAATTTTTTGGAACAAGTCAAATTTTTGAAATGAACATCAGTAAAAATTTCAAGTCAAAATTCGGGGTCCAAAATGTATGAAAAAAATTGTCAAAATGTCCGTTTAACTTACAAAACTTGGACATTCATCTTAAATAATTTAAACATTTTCTGAAATTTATATTGAAAATTTCTAAAAAAAAGATGAAATCTAATATTTTTTGTCAACATATACATTTTAAACGCAAAAACGTTGACTACTGTTCTCAAAATTTTCACTTGAATCTTTAAATATTATTTTTTTTTTAATAAATTTTTGGTTTGAGTTCGAATTTGGAAAAACTTTAAGTCTAAGTCTAAGGTTAAGTCGTTTGATTTAAAGCCAAAAACACTTTGAATTAGAAAAAGGAGTAAGTTTAAGTTTTTAAAACTTATATTTGTTTTAAATTAACGTGAAAATTTTGTTTCAGGTTTGAAGATTGAAGATTGAAAATTGAAGACTGTAGACTGAAGACTGAAGATTGAGGATTGAGGATTGAAGATTGAAGATTCAAGATTGAAGATTGAAGATAGAAGATAAAAGATTGAAGATTGAAGATTGAAATTGAAGATTGATGATTGAAGATTGAAGATTAAAGATTAAAGATTGAAGATTTAAAATTGAAGATTGAAGATTGAAATTGGAGATTGAAGATTAATGATTAAAGATTGAAGATTGAAGATTAAAGATTGAAGATTGAAGATTGAAGATTGAAGATTGAAGATTGAAGATTGAAGATTGAAGATGGAAGATTGAAGATTAAAGATTGAAGATTGAAGATTGAAATTGAAGATTGATGATTGAAGATTGAAATTGGAGATTGAAAATTGAAATTGGAGATTGATGATTGATGATTGATAATTGAAGATTGGAGATTCAAGATTTAAGATTCAAGATTCAAGATTCAAGATTCAAGATTCAAGATTCAAGATTCAAGATTCAAGATTCAAGATTCAAGATTCAAGATTCAAGATTCAAGATTCAAGATTCAAGATTCAAGATTCAAGATTCAAGATTCAAGATTCAAGATTCAAGATTCAAGATTCAAGATTCAAGATTCAAGATTCAAGATTCAAGATTCAAGATTCAAGATTCAAGATTCAAGATTCAAGATTCAAGATTCAAGATTCAAGATTCAAGATTCAAGATTGAAGATTGAAGATTGAAGATTGAAGATTGAAGAATGAAGATTGAAGATTGAAGATTGAAGATTGAAGATTGAAGATTTAAGATTCAAGATTCAAGATTCAAGATTCAAGATTCAAGATTCAAGATTCAAGATTCAAGATTCAAGATTCAAGATTCAAGATTCAAGATTCAAGATTCAAGATTCAAGATTCAAGATTCAAGATTCAAGATTCAAGATTCAAGATTCAAGATTCAAGATTCAAGATTCAAGATTCAAGATTCAAGATTCAAGATTCAAGATTGAAGATTGAAGATTGAAGATTGAAGAATGAAGATTGAAGATTGAAGATTGAAGATTGAAGATTGAAGATTCAAGATTTAAGATTCAAGATTCAAGATTCAAGATTCAAGATTCAAGATTCAAGATTCAAGATTCAAGATTCAAGATTCAAGATTCAAGATTCAAGATTCAAGATTCAAGATTCAAGATTCAAGATTCAAGATTCAAGATTCAAGATTCAAGATTCAAGATTCAAGATTCAAGATTCAAGATTCAAGATTCAAGATTCAATATTCAAGATTCAAGATTCAAGATTCAATATTTAATATTTAATATTCAAGATTCAAGATTCAAGATTCAAGATTCAAGATTCAAGATTCAAGATTCAAGATTCAAGATTAGATTCAAGATTCAAGATTCAAGATTCAAGATTCAAGATTCAAGATTCAAGATTCAAGATTCAAGATTCAAGATCCAAGATTCAAGATTCAAGATTCAAGATTCAAGATTCAAGAATCAAAATTCAAGCATCAAGATTCAAGATTTGGGCTGAATCCTAAATCCTTCAGGATTCAAGATTCAGGATTCAGGATTCAGGATTCAGGATTCACGACTCAGGACTCAGAACTCAGGACTCAGAACTCAGGACTCAGAACTCAGAACTCAGGACTCAGAACTCAGGACTTAGGACTCAGGACTCCGGACTCAAGGCTTAAGACTCAAGATCCAAGATTGAAGATTCAAATTTCAAAATTTAAAATTCAAGTCTCGAGATTCGAGATTCGAGATTTAAGATTCGACACTCGAGATTCAAGATTTAAGATTCAAGATTTAATATTCAAGATTCAAGATTTAAAATTCAAAATCCATAATTCAAGACCGAGAGTCAAGACTAAAAATTTAGGACTTAAGATATAAGTACACGATTCAAAATTTCAGATTTAGATTCAAGATTTAGATTTCAGGATTCAAGGTTCAAGATTCAAGTTTCCAGATCGAAGAAGTTCAAGATCCAAGGTTCAAGATTCATAACTCAAGACTTAAAACTTAAGATTTAAGATTCCGGATTCAATATTCAAAATTCAAGATTTAAGATTCAATATTTAAGATTCAGGATTCAAGATTCAAGCTCAAGATTCAAAATTCTAGATTCAAGATTCAATCTTCAAGCTTCAAATTTCAAATGTGGAGTTTCAAGGCTTATGTTTATTTTAGTTTTAAGACTCAAGTTTGAATTATTGAGTTGAAAATCGAAGATTGAACCTTGAAAGTCGAAGTGTGAGAGTCTGAAATCTAAGGTCTATTTGACAGTCTAAAAGTCTAAAGTGTAAAGAAGACATTTAAATTCGACATTTTTTGATATTCTGTTAGACTTTGCTATACAAAGTATTGACGTTAATTTAAAAAAATAATCTTTATTGACAAATTTTATGTTTAAACTGTACATTTGGTCCCTTTTCTCATGTTTCAGTTCAGTTTTAAAACTGGATTTTTCTTTATAATATTTAAACCTCCTCAAAATTTTAGCTATTCGAGCTTTTTGCCTAAAAGCTTTTATTTTTTTCCTAAAAGTTATTTTAAACCTTCTTAAAATTTCAGCTTTTCAAGGATTCTACCCAAAAAGCTTTTATTTTTCAAAACTGGCTTCGACTGGCTATAAAAAAAATCAAATTCTTTTGAAGAATTTCGCTCTTTGAAAATGTCTACTAAAAAAAACACTTTTTATACAATTTTCATTGTTTCTAGTTTTTATTTAAAATGTTGATCTTGATATATACAAATTTCTTTTGTTTTTCAAAATTTGCATTTTCTCACAATTTCTATTTTTCCAAAAATGTTGACTTTTTTCAAAACTACTTATTTTTTGAGGATTTCTATACTTAAAATTTTCGACAATTTTTGACCTTTTGGGAAAATATCGACCTTTTTAGAAATGTGGGCTTTTCTGGAAAATTTTATTATATTTATTTTGAAAATTTCGGTTCAAAATGTTGACTTTTTTTCGATGTTTTCACATTATTTAAAAAAAAATACTGCTTATTTTTTACAGTTCCAACTTTTTTATTGTAGCTTCTAAGAGATTTTTAAAATTTTTCTAATGAAAATTATGACTTTTCCAAAATTAAATTTTTCAAAATGCACTGTCTCTGAAAACTTTTACTTTTTGAGATTTCGACATTTCAAAATATACATTAATTCTAAATTTTGACTCTTTGTAAAAATTTTGATATCAAATTTTCCCCCTTTTATCGAAATTTTGACATTTGTTAAATATCAACTTATTAAAGATAATCGACAAAGAATTTTGACGTTTAATTTTGGGCTTTGGGTGAAGAAAAAATTCGAAGTTTGAGATAAATATTGCGAAATTAGGGTAGACAATTTTTGAAAACGTTTTAGACATATCTCAAGTCAAATTTTAAAAGCATAATATGGGAAAATTGGATTTGCTTTTTCCGGATTAGCTTCTCTACTTGTAAAAAACACGACACGATACTGAAGCATGTGGTAGGAAGCCCCATATAATCATACTTAACAAAAAATGGTGCACCTCCATTACTGAATATGTAAATCTAACATCTCGTTATTAATGAAAAAACTTGAATGCTCAGAAAGGGTGGAAATAATTTTTCCGGGTTTTCGCGCCCCAGAACCCGCCTAATGAGGTTCAGCTAAGGGAAAATTCATGTATGAACTCGTAAAATGCAGGGGTGTAAGAGAACTAGAACTTTAATAGTCCAATAATGTCTCTGAAAAGATGTGACGGAGTGTCTGGGGCCCGCTGAAAGTTTTACGCGATCCCATGTCGCTGTATTATTCAGCAGAAGGAAGAATTCTCAACGTGGAACGCCCAACTTGGCGGATATAATATTTAACGTATTTCTTGGCAGATGAACCTTCCTCAAATATTTTGCTGGGGTTAAGGTGGAGATTTGATTATCAGGAAGTGTTTAATGGCGTTTGCGCTGTGGTAATTGTTAGCTGGGGGCAATTAAAGCGACGTGACAAAGAAATTAAGGGGTAAAAAGCATGATTACTTTAAAATACAACTGCACGCAATGTGTAGCTTATTAAACACGCTACTAATAAAAAGTCTGCATATACATGTCATTGTGTGTAATTGCGTTTTGTGCAGACCCAACTGATTTGTTAATTCCGCCAAAGGAAACTAGTGGTATAACTAGGGGGATATTGATCAAATGTATAATTACTTTTTGAACGTGATACGAAAATTCATTAATAATATAGAGTTCGCATTTTCAGCAGCTAGTTTGGTTAATTATTCAATATTACCGACCTAATATAAATAGGTAATCGATAAAATTAAATTCTCCTCAATAACCTGAACGCAGATATAGTATTAATAATGGCAGAATTAAATAATTGCTTTGTGACTCTACAAAACTAGTATCATCCCACTTTAGTTTTAATGACTAGAAACCAGATTATATGCAAATGCATATTTAACTTCTTTTACACCGGTTACTACATATAGTATTTCACCTAAAATCGAATGATCATGCATATTTTCACCATACTTACGATATTTTTGGATGGGTACTTAAAGATTGAAGCCTTACCAAGCGCTAGATGGGACGTTTACTCTCCTTGGGTAAAGCAGTCCATCAAAAGTTGGGTTCCATTTTTACTTCAAAATTCTGCTCTATTGCAAATTTCGTTTTTTATTTTCCAATGTAGAATTTATTATTTAAATTTGACGTCTGTCTTATCAAAATCTGATCTATGAAAAATTTTGAATATTTATCTCAAAATTCTCGTATTTTTCAAAATTTCTATTTTTCAAAATTCGACCTTTTCCGAAAATGTTCACTTTTGCAAAATCCAAACTTCTGCAAATTTCGACTTGTTTATCAAAACTTACTTTTTCCTCAAAAGGTGGTCGATCTTTTGGTAAAAGAATACAAACTTTGAAAAATATTTTTTTGAAATTTCTGAACTTTTGTAGAAAGATAAAAAGCTTATTAAATTTTCTTTGGAAATTTCAAGGTTTGCGAGATATTTTCAAATCCGATTTTCCGAAAATTCAAACTTGTTTCTCAAAATGCTAACATTTATCTCAAGTTTCAAGTTCTGAGTTTCAGGTTTTAAGATTTAATATTCAAGATTCAAGATTTGGGATTTAAGATCAAAAATTCTAAACTTGAAATTCCAGATTCAAGACTCAAGATTTAAAATTCCAGATTCAGGATTTAAAATTCGGGATTCAGGATTCAAGATTAAAGATTTAAAATTTAAAAGACAAGATTAAAGATTCAAAATTCGAAATTTAGCATTCAAGATTTAAGATTTAAGATACAATATTCAAAATATAAGGTTCAAAATTCTAGATTTAAGACTTAAGACTCAAGATTCAAGATTTAAAATTCAAGATTCAAGGTTTAAGATTCAAAACTCCAGATTCAAGACGTAAGATTGAGAATTAAAGTTTAAAGATTCAAGATTTAAGTTTCAAGATTTAAGATTTAAAATTCTAGATTCAAGACTCAAGATAAAATATTCAAAGATTTAAAATGTCAAAGTTTTAAAGATTCAAAGATTGAAAGATTGAAAGATTAAAAGATTGAAAGATTGAAAGATTGAAAGATTGAAAGATTGAAAGATTGAAAGATTGAAAGATTGAAAGATTGAAAGATTGAAAGATTGAAAGATTGAAAGATTGGAAGATTGAAAGATTGAAAGATTGAAAGATTGAAAGATTGAAAGATTGAAAGATTGAAAGATTGAAAGATTGAAAGATTGAAAGATTGAAAGATTGAAAGATTGAAAGATTGAAAGATTGAAAGATTGAAAAATTGAAAGATTGAAAGATTGAAAGATTAAAAGATTGAAAGATTGAAAGATTGAAAGATTAAAAGATTGAAAGATTGAAAGATTGAAAGATTGAAAGATTGAAAGATTGAAAGATTGAAAGATTGAAAGATTGAAAGATTGAAAGATTGAAAGATTGAAAGATTCAAAATTCAAAGATTCAAAGTTCTAAAGATTCAAAGATTCAAAGATTCAAAGATTCAAAGATTCAAAAATTTAAAGATTTAAAGATTTAAAGATTCAAAGATTCAAAGATTTAAAGATTCAAAGATTCAAAGTTCAAGGTCCAAGGTTCAAGGTTCAAGGTTCAAAGTTCAAGATTTAATGTTCAAAGTTCAAGGTTCAAGGTTTAAGGTTTAAGGTTTAAGGTTTAAGGTTTAAGGTTTAAGGTTTAAGGTTTAAGGTTTAAGGTTTAAGGTTTAAGGTTTAAGGTTTAAGGTTTAAGGTTTAAGGTTTAAGGTTTAAGGTTTAAGGTTTAAGGTTTAAGGTTTAAGGTTTAAGGTTTAAGGTTTAAGGTTTAAGGTTTAAGGTTTAAGGTTTAAGGTTTAAGGTTTAAGGTTTAAGGTTTAAGGTTTAAGGTTTAAGGTTTAAGGTTTAAGGTTAAGGTTTAAGGTTTAAGGTTTAAGGTTTAAGGTTTAAGGTTTAAGGTTTAAGGTTTAAGGTTTAAGGTTTAAGGTTTGAGCTTTAAGCTTTAAGCTTTAAGCTTTAGGTTTGAGGTTTGAGGTTTGAGGTTTGAGGTTTGAGGTTTGAGGTTTGAGATTTAAGGTTTGAGGTTTGAGGTTTGAGGTTTGAGGTTTGAGGTTTGAGATTTAAGGTTTGAGGTTTGAGGTTTGAGGTTTGAGGTTTAAGGTTTAAGGTTTAAGGTTTAAGGTTTAAGGTTTAAGGTTTAAGGTTTAAGGTTTAAGGTTTAAGGTTTAAGGTTTAAGGTTTGAGCTTTAAGCTTTAAGCTTTAAGCTTTAAGCTTTAAGCTTTAAGCTTTAAGCTTTAAGTTTTAAGCTTTAAGCTGTAAGCTGTAAGCTTTAAGGTTCAAGGTTCAAGGTTCAAGGTTCAAGGTTCAAGGTTCAAGGTTCAAGGTTCAAGGTTTAAGCTTCAAGAGTCAAGATTCAAGATTCAAGATTCAAGATTCAAGATTCAAGATTCAAGATTCAAGATTCAAGATTCAAGATTCAAGATTCAAGACTCAAGATTCAAGATTCAAGATTCAAAATTCAAGATTCAAGATTCAAGATTCAAGATTCAAGATTCAAGATTCAAGATGCAAGATGCAAGATGCAAGATTCAAGATTCAAGATTCAAGATGCAAGATGCAAGATGCAAGATTCAAGATTCAAAATTCAAGATTCAAGATTCAAGGTTCAAGATTCAAGGTTCAAGACTCATGATTCGAGATTCAAGATTTAATATTCGAGATTTAATATTCGAGATTCAAGATTCGAGATTCGAGATTCGAGATTCGAGATTCGAGATTCGAGATTCGAGATTCGAGATTCGAGATTCGAGATTCGAGATTCGAGATTCGAGATTCGAGATTAGAGATTCGAGATTCGAGATTCGAGATTCGAGATTCGAGATTCAAGATTCAAGATTCAAGATTCAAGATTCAGGATGCAAGATTCAAAATTTAAGATTCAAGCTTCTAGATTCAAGATTCAGTATTTAAGATTCAAGATTCAGTATTTAAGATTCAAGATTTAAGATTTAAGATTCAAGGTTCAAGGTTTAAGGTTTAAGGTTTAGGGTTCAAGGTTCAAGGTTCAACGTTCAAGGTTCAAGAATTTTAGGATCAAGATTCAAGACTCAAGATTCAAGATTCAAGACTCAAGACTCAAGATTCAAGATTCAAGATTCAAGGTTCAAGATTCATGATTCGAGATTCGAGATTCAAGATATAATATTCGAGATTCAAGATTCCAGATTCGAGATTCGAGATTCGAGATTCGAGATGCGAGATTCGAGATTCGAGATTCGAGATTCTAGATTCGAGATTCGAGATTCGGGATTCGAGATTCGAGATTCGAGATTTGAGATTCAAGATTCGAGATTCGAGATTCGAGATTCGAGATTCGAGATTCAAGATTCAAGATTTAATCAGCAAAAACTTATCACACATTCTTAGGAAATTTCATAGTTTTCAATTTTCTAAAAATTCCAACTTGTTTCTCAAATTGTTGAGCTTTATCTCAATATGGGGCGTTGTTTGACGTTATAATGGGACACTTGTCTCTCTCTGAATTAAGCAGACAAGGGAGAATAAATACTCAACCGGTAAATTTAAAGCTTTTATCAAAAATTGCCCATTAATTTTTGATACCTTAAGTAGCTGAAGATATTTGAAATTTCTGCTAGATTTTGTCTTTTTCCTCAAAATTTCTTTCTTAAAATTTTACATTCTTTTAAAATTTCTAAATTTCAAGGTTTTTCTCAAAATTTGGTCTTTTTCAAAACGTTATCTTTGTAACATTAAATTCTATTCAAAATTTTCTACCTGCTAGAATTAGAACTTTCAGATATTTTTACTGTTTGTTTAAAATTTGTGTTTTTCTCGAAATTTTCATGTTTACCTCAAAATCCAGTATCTAATTCTCTTGGAAAAGTCAACTTTTTTTTTAAAATTTGTCTCTTTTTTTAAATCTCGATCTTTTTCTCGAAGTTTTAAATCTCTTTTTAACATTTGTTTTTGGAAATTTAGTCCTTTCCTTGAAATTAAGGAATTTCAACATTTTTTTGTGTTCAGTAATTTTATTTAACATTTCTGCAACCAATAAAAGCCTACCATGAAGAATAATCATATTCGATATATTTCTTAAAAATCATCTTTTGGAAATTTCGACTTATACGTCAACATCATATCCGTTATGGTCCTAGAAATCTCAATTTTTTTCTTCAACATTAATCATTTTTTTTTAAATTTCGATTCTTTTTTTGTTCAAAATTCATCTTTTTCTTATGCAGCTCCCAAATTTGACTATTTCTCCAAAATTTAACTTCCTGTAGAAATTTTTTATTTTTTTTTCCGAAGTTTCGTCTTTTTCTTACACTACGTTTCTATTTTTCCTCAAATTTGCATTTCATTCAAAATTCCAAACTTCGAATTCTTTTGAAAATTGACTTTCTTTGAAAAATTTCATTTTTTTTTAAATATTTGACTCTCGAAATGGGTAAGGGGTTACGATAGTGATGTCAATATTTTTAAAAATGTCAAATTTTTGAAAGAAGTCAAAATTAATAAAAAATGAAGTTTTAAAATATGCCAAATTATCAAAATAATTAAAAAAATAAAAAAATAGAGATTTTTAAAAGTAAATATTTCGAAGTTTTCAAAAAAACAAAAACTGAAATAAAAATATAAAATGTTTTGTAAAAGTCAAAATTTTAAAAAATTGAAAGAAAAATAAATTAATATTCTCAAATGACCAAAATTTTCAAAAAAGTCCTAATTTCCAAAAACGTAGGATTTTTAAAAAAGTCTAAACTGAAATATGCAGAAATTTCGAAATGGGTTCAAAATTTAAATAAAATAGACATTTTTGGCGGAAATTTCGAAACAAAGCAAACATCTTGAAAGAGTCGAAATTTTCAATGTTGATGATGCATGATAGAGATACGAAACCATAAGTTGACCCTCTATCCAAAATCCTTCAACTTAAAAAACTATGGCGATCGAATGAATGGATTGCGATCTCAGTAACAATTTTATATTCATAAGCGACCCACACATCTCAACAAAAAAAAATGCAAACACTCTGAAACTGGATTGAAGATGCTGCATAGTTTTAATCGGTTCAGCCATCCCCAGCATCTTGACCCGGATCGCGCGGCATCTGGGGGCAAAATATGACACCAAATACGTCCAGTAATTTATTTACGAAACGGCACCGGACAGCTTTGCGCGGGTTAATGGCGTCCGTTTCAACAATGGCTTATGTGGTCATTGGCCGACACTTGTAATGGCAGGCTGAGAAACCATCCCGGAATAGCCGGAATGGAATAGCAACAGAAGTGCTGAAGTACGGAAACAATTGCACAATTGTTGTCTAGCATCGCTGCAGATGTATTTGTCAGGACGAGTCTGGATGGGCTGGCTGGGGGGAGAATGATTTGTCCCGTTGCTGCAGCACGCCCTGTTGCCGCAGATACAAAACCGCCAAACTAAGTTCCGTAAAGAGGATATTTCAGATGTCCCCGAGGGATACGACGTTCGCGTCTTTAAAGTGGAAAGATCCCCGAGTTGTCTGCGTCGTGGCTTTAATTTTTTACTTAAATGCTTTCTTTGCGACGCTCCGTGGGAATGTAAGCTTGCAATTGTTTGTCTTCTTATTTAGACATAATTTAGAGCTTGTTTATTTAAAAAGCTGTGTTTTCTATATAACCTGTTCTCTGAGGACACAACTGTCGTAGATTTCGCTACGTAAATAAACATTGTTATTTAACTAACTTTCGGATTATATTTAATTGTTATCGATTAATTGCTGGTTTATCATATATAAAAATTGATAAACTTTTTCACCCCGTTAGAGTTCAAATTTGGAATAATCCTTCCTTGGCGGATGCCTTCGTCGTATATAGAACGTATTTGTCAAGTTTCAGGTTTATAATATACATAGTTTGAGTCTTAAAATTTTCTGATTTTAAATTTTTAAAATTTCAAGTCGAATTGTAACACAAAATTTCCAGAACAGTTGAAATTTCGAGAAAAACTTGCAATTTTAAAAAATTACAACCTTTCGAGTTAAAAACTGTAAACTCTGAATTCTTTGTATTTTTTTTTAATTTTCACCTTTAAACAAAAAATTCTGCCCTCTTGTAAAAATTTCCATTTTTTAAAACTTGAATTTGTTTGAATTTCCGGTTTTTTTTCGAACTTTCGATATTTTTTGAATATTTGGACCTTTCTTTTCAAAATTTCGAATTTTTGTTTTAAAAATTTTCACTTTTTGAAAATTTTAAAATTTGTGCACTTTTCGACAATTTCAAAATGTTTCCACTTTTTGGAAAATTCCCACTTTTTCAAAATTTCAATTTCTTATCGAAATTTTCTCGTTGTCGACATTGTTAACATTAGAGCATGTTGATAACGCAAATTAGCGTGATGTGGAGACGAAACCATAAGTGCCGAACTTAAAGTAGATATTTTGAGTAAAAATTTGTACATTAAAGTAGAAATACTGAGATAAAAAGAGAAAAATTTTCATGAAGAAAACTTATTTTGATTCAACTATGAAATTTCGAGAATCCCACTCTCAATTTTAGAGTAAATAGTTTAGGAGAGAACCAAAAAAATCTCTAGAAAATTACTTGGGGTCCCAAAGATTTTAACACCAACTAAATGATCCCTGATCTGTAGAGATGCAATGATATGGATGCATTCTTTTTAGTGGAATGGATTGGTCTTTGGTTATTTTCAAAAATTGACCTACAAATCTTGTTGTCCCCTGAAACCAAGAAAGGTTAAAAAACACAAGAGAGGTTGCTCTAACGCGTTTCGATAGCCAAGCAATCATCTTCAAAGAGATACTGCATATTTTCCATATTGCATGCATATTGTTACGAGCTTATCGGTTCGAATTAATTATTAACACGTGAATTGAATAATACCCACTTTATTACCAAACTAAACTCGGAACACTACAACTGAATAATGAACTCACTTATTTAGTTCTAACTACTAACTCACTAATTACACTGACTGACTCTAACTGATTCGAGAAAAAGACGACCGCCTTATATAGTTTTAGCTCCCAGGTTCTAGAAAAATCCTGCAGGTAAGGCTTATCGTTTGCTGAAATTTCTGAAACGCTTATCTGCACTTTGCTTCGTTGTCGCGGCCGCTCTCCCCTTATCAGATCTTTCTAGAAAATGTTCTTACGTACTTAATTCTATAATTTACATTTCGCTACAATATTTATGAGATGCTGGCATATTTTTAGTAACTTTGCATATTTCAACATATTTTTATTTATTGCATAAGCATATTTACTACATTCGCCAAAAAAAGTGTAAAGTTCAGCAGTAAAAAGAGATATTGCCTAAATTAAAGTCATAATTTTTTGAAAATTTGACTCCACAGGTAAACTTTTTTTTCAATGAGCATTACAATACGATTGTTATCTAAATTACGACGCCGGCTGGTAAAGGTCCAATTCCAAGACTGCTTATGAGCAATTAACCAACAATCTAAAGATTTTAAAATAAACAATGCTTGTTATTCGTAGATATTCGTATTTTTATCCGCTAATTATAATATTTACCTTTTATTTTTTATAATATTTAAATTCTGTAATAGTTTACACTGCAAAAATGTCTAGTTTTGAATATTAACATGTGATTTTGGCTATATCTCGAGTTAGTTCGAAACAAGGACGTTATTTTACCAATTCAATTTTTATTGTTAATTTCGAAGTATTTTGATCGATTTCTTTCAAAATCTCAACATTTTCTCGTTCGACTCTCATAATTTCAATGTTTGCTCAAAATTTTGACCTTATTTTAAAAATTTCGACATCTTCCGAAGTTTCGATTTTCTTTGGAATTTCCAACTTCTTTCAAATTCTGACTTTTTTGTGTACATATATGTCGATTTGTTTGGACAATTTCCTTGATCATTTCTGACTTTTTTAAAAATTTCTAATTTGAAAAATTCATTTTTTTTGAAAATTTTCTTTTCAATATTTAAATTTTTTTTAAATAATTTGCTTTTATCTTAGTTTAGATTTTTTTTTGGAAAATTTCGATTTTTCATATTTTAGACCTTATTTTTAAAAATGTTGACCTTTTATTCAAAAACCCCATCTTGTTATTGGAACTGTACACCTTTCTTAAAACTATGAATCGAAATTTTAATTTTTTTTAATCTGAATTTACATTCGATTTTTAAGACGCTTGAATTCTTTTTGAAAATTTGAATTTTTTAAAAGTTTCAACTTTTGAGAACATTGGCCCACAAATGTTGGCTTTGATTTTGGAAATTCGTAATTCCTAAAATATTGTAACGAAATGTAATTATATAATTTATAACGTAAGGAAATTTTCTAGAAAAATCTGATAAGGGAAAGCGGCCTCGATAATGAAGCAAACGGTAGATAATTTCGACAAACGATAAGTCTTTTACCTGCGCTTGAAACTTTTAGAATCCTAAAGCGGGACCTATATGAGGCGATCGCCTTTCACGCAGTTATTCAATGTAGTTAGTTAGTGAGTTAGTAGTTAAAAGTCAAAGAATAAGTGAGTCAGTTGTAGTGTTCCAAGTTTAGTTAGAAAATAAAGTGGGTACGATTCACCAAGTGTTAATAATCATTCGAACCGATAACGCGCAACAATATACAGTCGAAATATTCCGGAAAGTTAATAAAAAACGAGAAGCCATTTTGAGAAAGGTAAAATTTTGAAAAAAAGCCAAAATTTTGCCTTTGAAAATGAAGATTTTTTTCTGAAAAATCAATCAGATTTCTCGTTTTTTATTAAAATTTTTCCTGTTCCCGAATATCTTTGGACTATATGTAATATTTTGAAAATTTTCAATTTTCCACTTTCTTATAATTTTAATTTTTTTCGAATATGAGCTTATTTTGAAAATTTGAACCCTTTCACAATTTCACCTTTTTAAAGTATCTCTCTCAAGATGACAGCTTGGCTGTCGAAACGCGTTAGAGCAACGTTTGTTGCGTTTTTTAATCTTTCTTGGTTTCAGGGGACAAGTTCTGTATTTCAGTTTTTCAAGATATTCAAGGATCAGTCCGTTCCACCAAAAATATTTTGATTTATTTTCGAACTTTTTGAAAATTTGATACAAAATGTTAACCTGTTTTCAAAATTTGAACCTTTTTAAGATTTCGATTTTTCTTTAATAAATTTGATTCTGTTGAAATGGTGTTTTTTAAGAATCTCTAAACTTTGTCAAGATCTACACTTTTCTTAATATCCATCCATTTTGACTAATTGTCAAGTTTTGACATTTTTCTGAAAATTTCGAGTTTTAAAAAAAATTTGATTCTAGAACTTTGACTTTTATGTAGAAAACTGTACTTCTAATTAAAAAATTCATTTTTTTTTTCAAAAAAACATTCATTCTTTTGAAAAAATCGATCTTTTTTGCAAAATTTCATTTTTTTTTCATTTTTAAAATTATTCAGAACTTTCGGTGTTTCTTTTTTAAAATCTCCACCTTATTCAAGGTATCTCCTTTTTTTGAAAATTTTCATCTTTGTCCAAATTTTTTATTATTTTTCGAAGCTTTGACTTTCTTTTGAAAATTATCTACTTATTTTGAAAATTTGCATCTTTGTCCAAATTTTTTATTATTTCTCGAAGCTCTGACTTTCTTTTGAACATTTTTACTTTTTTCCAAAAATGTTGATTGTCTAGGAATTTTGACTTTTACGTAGAAGTCTAGGAATTTTGACTTTTACGTAGAAATCTAGACTTTTATTTGAAAAACTGAAAAATTTGACTTTTTTTTGAAAATTTTCACTCTCAAATATTTAGTTTTTTACAAAATTTCAACGTTTAAAATTTTTGAACTTTTTTCAAAATTTTTACTGTTTTTTGCATTTTTGTTAAAATTTTTGACCATCATTCGAAGTTTTGACTTTTTTTGAAAATTTTTACTTTATTTTCAAAAATTTCGGTACTTTTTTTTAAAGATTCGACTTTTATGTAGTAAATTGGACCTTTACTTAAAAAATTGAAAAATTCAATTTTTTTTGAAAATTTTTTTTTTACAGAATTAATTTTTGTAAAATTTTGATATTTGAAATTTTCTAACTTTTTTTAGAACTTTGTCTATTTTTTTAAACTTCTACCTTTGCCAAGATATTCACTTTTTTTTTTCGAAAATTTGCATTTTTGTTTAAATTTTTAACTGCTTCTTGAACTTCCGAGTTGTTCTTGAAAATTTTTATATTTTTCTGCATTTTGACTTTTTCTCGAACCTTCGATCTTTATTTAGTAAATTGGACTTTTATTTGAAAAATTTGACATTTTTTTGAAAATTCCTACTTAAAAAAAATTGATATTTTGCGAAATTCCACTTTTAAAACTTTCAAACTTCAGAATTTTCACCTTTTTTAAACATTTTTTATTACTTTTATTATCAAATTTTAATTTTTTCTCAAAATTAGGACTTCTTTCAGAATTTTATCGACTTTTTTAAACTTCTACTATTGTCAGGATATCCACTTTTTTTTCGAAAATATGCATCTTTCTTTTCATTTTTAACTGCTTCTCGAATTTTCGCTTGTTTTTGAAAATTTTGATCTCATTAAAATTTTGACTTTTTCTCGACTTTCGACTTTTATGTAGCAAATAGAACTTTTATATGCAAAATTAAAAAATTCGACATTTTTTCGAAAATTCCCACTTAAAAAAAAATGATATTTTGCGAAATTCGACTTTTAAAACTTTCAAACCTCAAAATTTATACCTTTTTTGGAAATTTTTTATTACTTTTATTATCAAATTTTAACTTTTTCTCAAAGTTAAGACTTCTTTCGGAATTTCATTTACTTTTTTAAACTTCTACCTTTGCCAAGATATCCACTTTTTTTTTGAAAATTTGCATCTTTGTTTAAATTTTTAACTGCTTCTCGAATTTCCGCTTGTTTTTGAAAATTTTGGTCTTATTTTAAATTTTGACTTTTTTCCGACTTTCGACTTTTATGCAGCAAATTAGTCTTTTATTTAAAAAATTGAAAAATTCGACATTTTTTCAAAAATTCTCATTTAAAAAAAAGTGATATTTTGCGAAATTCGACTTTTAAAACTTTCAAACCTCAAAATTTTCACCTTTTTTGGAAATTTTTTATTTTATTTTATTACTTTCATTTTTAAATTTTAACTTTTCCTCAAAGTTAGGACTTCTTTCAGAATTTTATCTACTTTTTTAAACTTCTGCCATTGCCAAGATATCCACCTTTTTTTCGAAAATTTGCATCTTTGTTTAAATTTTTAACTCCTCGAATGTCCGCTTGTTTTTGAAAATTTTGATCTTATTTTAAATTTTGACTTTTCTCGACTTTCGACTTTTATGTAACAAATTGGACTTTTACTTAAAGAATTGAAAAATTCGACATATTTTCGACAATTCCCATTAAAAAAATTGATATTTTGTGAAAATCGACTTTTAAAACTTTCAAACTTTAGAATTTTCACCTTTTTTGGAAATTTTTTATTACTTTTATTATCAAATTTTAACTTTTTTTCAAAGTTAGGACTTCTTTTAGAATTTTGTCTACTTTTTTAAACTTCTACCTTTGCCAAGATATCCACTTTTTTTTCAAAAATTCGCATCTTTATTTAAATTTTTAACTGCTTCTCGAATGTCTGCTTGTTTTTGAAAATTTTGATCTTATTTTAAATTTTGACTTTCTTTCGAATTTCGACTTTTATGTAGCAAATTGACTTTTATTTGAAAATTATAATTCGACTTTTTTCGAAAATTCCACTTAAAAAAAATGATATTTTCGAAATTCACTTTAAACTTCAACTCAGAATTTTCACCTTTTTTGAAATTTTTATTACTTTTATTTCAAATTTTAACTTTTCAAAGTTGACTTTTTTAGATTTATTTTTTTTAAACTTCTACCTTTCACAAGATATCCACTTTTTTTAAAATTTGCATCTTTTTAAATTTTTAACTGCTTCTCGAATGTCCGCTTGTTTTTGAAAATTTTGATCCATTAAATTTTGACTTTTTTCGAACTTTTACTTTTATGTAGCAAATTGGACTTTTATTGAAAAATTGAAATTCGACATTTTTTCGACAATTCCCACTAAAAAAATTGATATTTTGAAAATCAACTTTTAAAAATTCAAATTTTCCTTTTTGGAAATTTTTTATTACTTTTATAATCAAATTTTAACTTTTAAATTCAACTTTTTTAGAATTTGTCTATTTTTTTAAACTTCTACCTTTGCCAAGATATTCACTTTTTTTTTTCGAAAATTTGCATTTTTGTTTAAATTTTTAACTGCTTCTTGAACTTCCGAGTTGTTCTTGAAAATTTTTATATTTTTCTGCATTTTGACTTTTTCTCGAACCTTCGATCTTTATTTAGTAAATTGGACTTTTATTTGAAAAATTTGACATTTTTTTGAAAATTCCTACTTAAAAAAAATTGATATTTTGCGAAATTCCACTTTTAAAACTTTCAAACTTCAGAATTTTCACCTTTTTTAAACATTTTTTATTACTTTTATTATCAAATTTTAATTTTTTCTCAAAATTAGGACTTCTTTCAGAATTTTATCGACTTTTTTAAACTTCTACTATTGTCAGGATATCCACTTTTTTTTCGAAAATATGCATCTTTCTTTTCATTTTTAACTGCTTCTCGAATTTTCGCTTGTTTTTGAAAATTTTGATCTCATTAAAATTTTGACTTTTTCTCGACTTTCGACTTTTATGTAGCAAATAGTCTTTATTTAAAAATTGAAAAATTCGACATCTTTTTCAAAAATTCTCATTTAAAAAAAGTGATATTTTGCGTAAATTCGACTTTTAAAACTTTCAAACCTCAAAATTTTCACCTTTTTTGGACTCATTTTTTATTGTATTTTATCTTACTTTCATTTTTAAATTTTAACTTTTCCTCAAAGTTAGGACTTCTTTCAGAATTTTATCTTACTTTTTTAAACTTCTGCCATTCGCCAAGATATCCACCTTTTTTTCGAAAACTTTGCACTCTTTGTTTAAATTTTTAACTCCCTCGAATGTCCGCTTGTTTTTGAAAATTTTGATCTTATTTTAAATTTTGACTTTTCTCGACTTTCGACTTTTATGTAACAAATTGGACTTTTACTTAAAGAATTGAAAAATTCG
Source organism: Dastarcus helophoroides (assembly GCA_028583605.1). NCBI lineage: Eukaryota > Metazoa > Arthropoda > Insecta > Coleoptera > Bothrideridae > Dastarcus > Dastarcus helophoroides. The sequence continues at coordinate 21,295,538 of CM053337.1, read as the reverse complement.
ACATATTTTCGACAATTCCCATTAAAAAAATTGATATTTTGTGAAAATCGACTTTTAAAACTTTCAAACTTTAGAATTTTCACCTTTTTTGGAAATTTTTTATTACTTTTATTATCAAATTTTAACTTTTTTTCAAAGTTAGGACTTCTTTTAGAATTTTGTCTACTTTTTTAAACTTCTACCTTTGCCAAGATATCCACTTTTTTTTCAAAAATTCGCATCTTTATTTAAATTTTTAACTGCTTCTCGAATGTCTGCTTGTTTTTGAAAATTTTGATCTTATTTTAAATTTTGACTTTCTTTCGAATTTCGACTTTTATGTAGCAAATTAGTCTTTTATTTGAAAAATGGCAAAATTCGACTTTTTTCGAAAATTCCCACCTAAATAATTGATATTTTACGAAATTCAATTTTTAGGACTTTTAAATTTCAGAATTTTTACCTTTTTTGTAAATGTTTTAATACTTTTATGATCAAATTTTAACTTTTTCCTAAAGTTAGGACTTTTTTCAGAACTTAAAGTTTATTTTTACAAAATTTCTACCTTTTTCCAAAACTTCAACTTTTTGCATAAGCGAGTTAGGCTCTTCGATGTGGGGACTAAACATCCCTTTGATAATAACGTTAAGGGCCATATATATTTTTGGAATTAGAGCAAACAATTTTCGTCGACCAAAAATAAGAGTCATTAAATTTTATTTTCTTTCCATCAATCAGTTTATGTTAACCAAATTTCAGGTCCTCAATTTAAAGTTTCGTACTTCAAAAAGTCAATTTTTGTTAACCAAAAATAAAAAAAGAGGGTCAACAAGTTATATTTTTGTATTTCGTCCAAGCAATTTTGGTCGAACAAAAAAAAAGTCCTCAACTTATATGTTCATGTTTCGACCAATCAATTTTTGTTGAGGACCAAAAAAGGATCTTCTGTTTCTATTTTCCTATTTCGGACGTCGATCTATGTTGACCAAAAATAAAAAAGATCCGTATTTCACCAAAACATTTTATATCCATCAAGAAAATATGACCTCATATCCCTTTTGAGAAAGCTAAAAATTTTACACGAATTGTATAAAACAAATTCGAGACTTAACTAAATTTCAACTTTAAAACTGGCCTTTTAACTCTTTAACTCTTTTCTAAGTATATTTAGAATCTAAGATGAAAGTGTCAAAAAAGTCGAAACTTAAAATTTTCGAGTTTAAAACCTAAAGAGAAATTTTGAAAATAACGGAAAACAAAGCGAAATTTTGGCTTTAAATTTAAATTTCTACAAAACTGTTTCTCGAAATTTTGAGTACAAAAGCAAAATTTGCAAATGATGCTTAAAGAAGAAACTTTAAAATGCCTAAGAAAGAGTTCCTCAAGATTTCGATTTAATCATTTTAAAGTCAAAATTTTGAGTTTAAAATTAAAATGCTTAGAAATGAAACTAACAAGAATTCTGATGACTTGAAAAATTGGAGATACATTCGCGTGGAGATATATTCTTCAACAACGTCAGCTTTTTACGAGTACAAGTAACTTGAAATACAATTGCGTGTATTTGATACATTTAAGTGGTTTTTAATATCCATTTTTACCACCTTGGAGGCTGAATTTTGAAAAATGCTCCCCTACGTATTACGGGCAATACTTGTGCAAAATTTCATGCTTTTAGATACACCTGTTTAAATTATGCGTTATCCGTGACAATCAGCACTTAGAGATTTATTAAGTAGCGTGTGGCGGACTCAAATATATTGGCTTCTTTATTTAGGAATTAAATTTTCAGTTTTTGATTAGGCTTGATCATATTTTTAGAAATTGAAATACAAAACTTGTTTCCTGAAAGCAAGAAAGATTAAAAAACAGAACAAGGTCGCTCTAAGGCGTTCCGACAGCCAAGCTATCATCTTCAGAGATATACCGATGATAGCTTGGCTGTCGAAAAGCGTTAGAGCAACCTTTGTTGTGTTTTTTAATCTTTCTTGGTTTCAGGAGGCAAGATTTGTATTTGAATTCTACTCTCTTATAATTTTCTTTTCAAAAATTTTTAACTTTTTTAAAATGGTTGGTCTTTTTTTTCGAAGTTATCACTTTTGTTTAAATCTCAATTCTCTCTCAAAATGTGATATTTATTTCAAAAATTTCAGTTATTTAAAAAACGAATTTCTCGAAATTTAGTGTTTTTGAAAGTCCCTTTGTAATTTGCTTTTTGAAAAATATAATTTTTTTAAATCTTTTTTACTGGAAAGTTCGACTGAAAATTTTTACCATTTTAAACTTTCGACTTATGTCAACTTTTTGAAAAATACGACTTTTATTGAAATTTTCAACTTATTTGAAAATTTTTGCTTTTGTATTTCAATTTTTTGTATTTCATTTTAATAAAAATTTGACATAGTTATAAAAAGTGGAAATTTCGATAAAAATACAAATTTTGAGCAAAATCAAAATTTCGAGAAAAGAACATGTCGATTTTTGAAAAAAAAAGTCAATATCTTGACTTTTTTGCTTCTAGAAGCTAAACTGCGTGAGAAAAAGACAAATTCTGTAAAAAGAAGTCGAAGATTTAAGTAAAAGTGCAACACTTTGCGAAAAAAGTTACATTTTCTAATAAAAAGTTAAATATTGAGGAAAAAAAGTGGAATGTTCTAAATTAGGTGGAATTTCTCAAAAAATCGAACATAGAAAAACACACATTTTTAGAGCCCCAGCTTTTAAAATAGATGAAAAGTCTAAGAGAATGTCAAATTTTAAAAATAAAGTCGAACATAAGAAAATCGAAATGTCGAAAAAATACTAATAATTTAATTTTTTTAACTTCTCATTTACAATTTAATAAAATAAATGGATGAAGGTAAAAAAAAAGAAAATGGTCGAACAAAATAAAACAAAAATTTTCAAAAATATGAAAAAGTAAATTTTAAAAAATAGCAGAAATTTTGGAAACTTGGCAAATTTTGAGAAACAACACAAAAATTTCGAGGATTTGGTTTAAAAAAACACAAATATTTCAGAGAAATTTGCAATGTCGGGAGAAATTGTCCCTTTTTAAATCAAATTTCGAATCAAGGTCGAGAAAAAAAGCCAAAATTTCGAGAAAAAGATGAATTTCGAAAAAAATCGAAATTTTGAGAAATCTCCTATTTATTTCTCAAAATGTTGAATTTTAAGATAAAAAGTCAACACTTCTAAAAAAAAGCCACAATGTAAGAAAAATAAAGAGAAAAAGCAAATTTCAAAGAACGGTAAAATTTTGAATACAATTTTTAGAAAAAGTAGAATTTTGGCAATAAAATCGAAATTGTGGCAAAAGATCGATTTTAAGAAACAGTTAAAATTTCGATAAATATACGAATTTGTAAAAGTCCTATTTAAGAAAAGAAAACAATTTGTCAAAATTTTGAAAAAGGCCAAGATTTTGAAATTCTTAAAAAGTTGAAATTTCATAAATATTGATATTTTAAAAATTAAAAATTTAGAACTAAGGCGAAGTTTTGAAAAATTTCAATACAAGTCGAAATGTTGAAAACTAGATGAAATTTTGGAATCGATATTTTCAAACCAAGTAAACATTTTTAAAATACAAATCTTGTCCCCTGAAACCAAAAAAGATTTAAAAACACAACAAAGGTTGCTCTAACGGGTTTCGACAGCCAAGCTATCATCTTTAGAGAGATGTATCTCTCTGAAGATAATAGCTTGGCTATCGAAACGCGTTAGAGCAACCTTTGTTATGTTGTGTTTTTTAGGAGAAAGATTAAAAAACCCAACAAACGTTCCTCTAACCCGCTTCGACAGCCAAGCTATCATCTTCAGACAGTTGCATCTCTCTTGGCTCTCGAAACGCGTTAGAGCAACCTTTGTTGTGTTTTTTAATCTTTCTTGGTTTCAGGGGACAAGATTTGTATTTTAATTTTTGAAAATAACAAAGGACCAGTCCTTTCCAACAAAATCTTTACCATTTTTGAAAAATTGCACGCTAAAAATATTTTTAAAAATTCGACTTTTTTAAATTTTGATTTATTACTGAAAATTGCGACTTTTGAAAATTGAGGCATTTTGAAATATTAAATTTTCAAAATTTTCTTGTTTTAAAATTTTGACTTTTTTTCATAAAAGTTTCTAAAGATTTTTAATTATATTAAAATTTTAATTTTTTTAAAAACTTGGTTTATTTCACAATTCAGATATTTTTCCTAAAATTTTGACCATTTTCTAAGAGTCAATTTTTTCGAAATTATAACTTTTTGTGGAAATTTTAATATTTTTGAAATATTGACCTAAACACTTCAATCCTTTTGTTATTTTGGACTTTTTTAAAAAAATTCAAATTTTTCGAAAGTTCAATTTTTTATATTTTTTTTGCAATTTTCTACTTTAAAGAATCAGACACTTTTTTGAAAATTAGGACTTTTCAGGATGGTGACTTGAAATTATGACTTTTTTATAAATTCTGACTTTTTGATAATTTGGACTTTTTTGAAAATTTCGACTTTTCTGAAAAATTAATTTACATTTTACTAAAATTTAAATTTTCTTTAAATGTTAAAGTGTTAAAGGAAATCTCAAAAAAAAAATGTTCCTGCTCAAGTTCTATTTCGTGAATAAAATGATTTTTGTAATTTTTAAACATGAATTTTCACTTCAATTTTACCGTTTTTCCTCTTTTAATTTAAGTTTAATTTTAGTTTTAAGTTTTCGCTTCTGTCCGCAATTCCCGTACGGCCCTTCTTTCTAATAGTTGAGGAATGAAAGTCGCTTTCCTTTAATTTTTAAATTATAAAGATAACCAAGGACCAGTCCGTTCCACAAAAAATATTTTTAAAGTAAAATTATTCTAATACATCGTTAGTTCATTGATTTCTTTTAACATCTTTACGAGAGGGATTTTTACTAATCAGAAATAATCGAAACAATTCTTCTGATGACAACTTTTTTCCTGATGATTTTATTGAAATGTTTTTATCATTTAAAAGAACATTGAAGGTAATGTAAATGTTTAAAATTTTATCAAGAATTAATGTTTAATTCAGAAGTAATGCGGCTCTAAAATTTTCATTGCAAAAAGCCATTTAGAGTAATTTTGAAACAGTTAATGTTTGGTACATAATATTTGTATGTAAAAAAATATTGAATGAAATGAATAATTAAAACATACCCAATGCTATTAAAATTCAGGATAGGAGTTGCTCGAATTATATTTATATTTTTGAAATAATATGCACCAAGTAATCTTAGTACAGACAAATTGTTGATAATATAATTATTATATAAAAATAACATTTCAATACTTCTAATTTATAACAGTGAATTAATATTGGATGGCAAAGTAGCTTTTTTAAATGGTCATTAAATGTTTGTTTTACATCTGACCCAATATTTTTAGATTTATGGTACATATAATGCATATTAATGTGCATACAGTTGTAATTACAATGCATATTTTGTTAAAAATCTGCATATAATATATGCATATTTTGTTAAAAAAGACGTGCATATAATCCGCTCTCTACTGATTAGCCACACATACAGAATTCGTATTTTTAACAGAACATGAGCAAGTACGTTAAAACATGACACAGAAAAAGCCTAATTAGGAATTCGGCAAAGAAACATGTTAGATTGATAACTACTAAACTTTATTAACGATTAAAAAGCAACAGCTATTAAAAATTCCACAATGTTTCGATAAATATTTGCTAACACTGAACCAGGTCCCACATTACTGCACCATCGGCGGTTGTACCAGCAATTTGTTTAGCCATTTTTACGGTTGGAAATGTCAAAATTATTTGAGAAAAATAAATAAGCATCAGTTGTTGTTGTAAATAAAAATCTTTTTTTTTTTGGTGCAACGGACTGGTCCTTGGTTATTTTCAAAAATTGAAATACAAATCTGGTCCCCTGAAACCAAGAAAGATTAAAAAACACAACACAGGTTGCTCTAACGTGTTTCGAGAGCCAAGCTATCATCTTTAGAGAGATATTAAGTTTTAGGAGACAAGATTTTTATTTCTAGTAAATCTAGTTTTAAATTCCCCCTCTTATTCCAACAGGGAGAGAATTTCCAGCAATTTAACAACCATAATATATGACTTGCTAAACTGTAAGTTACTCCACCTTACGCACGAAGAGCTCCCTGTTTCTTTCGCCAACTACCTTCTGGTTACGTAGAAACTTGAGCCAATTAGCATATTTCGAACTTTCTACGATTAGGTCGGAATTATAAATAATCCCCGAAATCCTTTACAGATGCAGAGATTAAAACTCAATTAGTGAGTTGCCACAGGTTGTCCCGTGTCTCGCACAACTACGCAAGAACTTGAATAAATAACCTGAAATTTCATCCGTTTCCACATAACTCTAACTTAATTTCGACTCGAAACTTTGTAAAAGAAAACCGGGAAATGGAAAAATAAAAGCATATTTTATCCCATGTAACCCTCGGTAATTTAATTAGCCCTTGGATTCAAATTTCAGAGGGAGTTGGGCAGGTTGAAAATTTTATCCCTTTTAAGCGCTGGTTTTTTTAAACACTGCTCGTAAGGAAGTAAAATTGAATTTTGCATCAAGTCGTGGGGTTTTAAGTAGCTGAAAATTTCGAAATTTTTCTAATCTAATCCGCGCACAAACGGAAACTGGGAAGGTACTTTATATAATTTCTTGGCGACTTACATTAGGACCATTTAAAAATTTGGTATTTTGTTATATTCGTTAATTTTTTAAAAAGTTAATCCTCTCGCAAACGGCAAGCCCCTTTGGGATTGTATAGATGAAATTCATCGTCAAAAAACAGAGAATACAACATTGAAGTCTTTTTTCAGATGGATGCAAATTAAAAAAAATTTCCAACCACAATCAATATTCGAATCTCGCCACGTGACGTACGCAAAGCCGTTTCGCGTTTTGCATTCCGTATCATTTCTCCATCCGGCTTTGTCAGATCGAGTTTATTTTTTTTCGTGATATTTCAAGCAATGAAACTGATCAAAACGCGAAGTTACATGACGTGCCTTAAGCCCCCCGGCTTACTAAATATTCCTTTCATTCTCCTTTATCCCAAATCCCTTTATTTTCTTACGAGTGAACGGAGGCGACGGAGTTTGGATGTTTCCGAATCAATGCCTTTCTATCTGTCAAAAATATCGGATTTGGAATACTGCCTCACAACCGATATTTCTGAGAAACTACCGCAAGGATATCTTTCATGCTGACCGCAAAAAATTATAATGCATGCTGCCGAGCCTTTTTTCAGAATAATATTTAGCTATGAAAAATATTACATGTCTCAAAAAAACTTAATTTCAAAATAGTTAAGATATCGATAGTAAAACGAGGATATTTTTCTGCGGATAGGAAGTATATAAAGAAGACCTACACTATTACACAACTCGCACTTCGAACTAGATTGAACTAGAAATCATCCAAAAGTTTGTTTTATTTATATCTATTAATTTCTATGCCCGGTGTATTAAATTTTTATTATTATTAAATTGTTAATATTGTGCTACCAAATTGTAAGTTTGGTGAGAAGAGAAAGGAAATATTTTGGCGAAACCGTCGCCTTATCAACAGTTTCAGCGCAGAAATGTTACGCCTATAAACTATGGTGGATGCGCCGGGTCTTGAAATTCTATAAATTAATCATATATCTTTAAAACTTTGAATTATTTCGTTGCTAAAGCTCGAAAAAGCCCAATAATTCCAATTCCAATGCACTTTTAGGCTATAGAGGTACATTTATGTAATAGCTACTAATTAATTTGGCTCCAGAACAACACAAGTCTAATATTAGAAATGTGGTTATTACGCTAACAATATAATAATATGTAATGATCTAACTCATGTTTGCATAATCCTTTCTCATATTGCAGTAATATTATATTATTGACTTACTTATTTCGCTTAATACCGAAAGTCTACATAACCTCGCATGCATCGTACGTAATTTCTGCGATCAAATCAGTCGATAAACATAAAATAACCAACCACCGCCATATTTTCCATACGCCCGCTCGAATTCTAACTCGAGAAAAAGATTTTATACGAGCTAAACGAAAACACAAAACTTTTGCTTTGCGCCATAGCTGCATTGTTAGCCGGGCGACGTTTCAACTGACCGACTTTCCCAGATCCTGAGGGATATCAGGAAATGTCAGCATGTACAAAAATGACATCGCAGACGCGATGTCCAGGCGAAGGGATGTATTTCGAAATGAGAATTCCACAAGCCTGAAAAGCGATGAGAACAGTTCGTCAAGTTCGTTCGGTGTTGCCACGTTTTAACTTTTAAATTATCCAGGGTTTTGTCGAGCATCGAAAGTATTTGGTTTGATAAATTCAATGAATTGACAAATTTGGCCAAAGATATTTAAAAAATTTTGGTGGAATGAACTGGTCCTAGGTTGTCTTCAAAAATTGAAATACAAATCTTGCCCCCTGAAACCAATATATTGCAGTATCTCTCTGAAGATGATAGTTTGGCTATCGAAAAGTGTAAAAGTAACCTTTGTTGTGTTTTTTAATCTTTCTTGGTTTCAGGTAACAAGACCTGTATTTCAATTATTAAAAAAATAAAAAATGTTGCTTGAGGTACTCGAGTTAGGCTAGTATCTTGCATAGTTTATCCCAATATTTTATCAATGCTTTTATCCAGGGCCTCGAACAGGAATTAACCGAAAGCCGTTAATTTTGTCGTAACGTTTGGTGAGAAGATAAAGGAAATATTTGGGCGAAACTCTCGCCTTATTACCAGTTTCAGGGCAGACATGTTACGCCTATAAACTATGGTGGATGTGTCGGGTCTTAAAATTCTTAAAAGTGGTCATATATCTTCACAACTTTGAATTATTTTGTTGCTAAAGCTCGAAAAGGGCCTAATTATTCCAATTCCAATGCCCCTTTAGGCTATAGAGATATTTTTATGTAATTGCTACCAAAAACGAGCATAATTATTTGGCTCCAGAACAATACAAGTGTAGGCCAGTATCTTGCATAGTTGATCCCAATTTTTTATCAGGGCTTCGAACCGGATTTAACCGAAAACCGAAAAAAACCGTTAACTTTGTCGTAGCGTTTGGTGAGAAGAGAAAGAAAATATTTGGACGAAACTGTCGCCTTATCACCAGTTTGACTGCAGAAATGTTAGGCCTATAAACTATGGTGGATGCGCCGGGTCTTAAAATTTTAAAAATTGGTCATATATCTTCACAACTTTGAATTATTTAGTTGCTAAAGCTTGAATAGGGCCTAGTTATTCCAATTCCGATGCACTTTTAGGCTATAGAGATATTATTGTGTAATAGCTACCAAAAACGAGTCTAATTAATTTGGCTCCAGAACAATACAAGTCTAGGCCAGTATCTTGTATATTTTATCCCAAAATCAGTGCTTCAATCCAGGGCATCGAACCGGAATTAACCGAAAACCGAAAAAAAAACGTTCATTTTGTCGTAGCGTTTGGTGAGAAGAAAAAGAAAATAATTGGCGAAACTGTCGCCCTATCACCAGTTTTAGTGCAGAAATGTTACTCCTATAAACTAGGGCGGATCAGCCGGGTCTTAAAATTCTATAAATTGCTCATATATCTTCACAACTTTGAATTATTTCATTGCTAAAGCTCGAAAAGGGCCTAGTTATTCCAATTCACTTTTAGGCTATAGAGATATTTTTATGTAATAGCTAACAAAAACGAGTCTAATTAATTTGGCTCCAGAGCAATCAAGTCTAGGCCAGTATCTTGTATAGTTTATCCCAAAATCGGTGCTTCAATCCAGGGCATCGAACCGGAATTAACCGAAAACCGAAAAAAACCGTTTATTTTGTCGTAGCGTTTGGTGAGACGAAAAAGAAAAATAATTTGGCGAAACTGTCGCCCTATCACCAGTTTTAGTGCAGAAATGTTACGCCTATAAACTATGGCGGATGCGCCTGGTCTTAAAATTCTATAAATTGGTCATATATCTTCACAACTTTAAATTATTTCATTGCTAAAGCTCAAAAAGGGCCTAGTTATTCCAATTCCAATGCACTTTTAGGTTATAGAGATATTTTTATGTAATAACTACCAAAAACGAGTCTAATTAACTTGGCTCCAGAACAATACATGTCTAGGCCAGTATCTTGCATAGTTTATCCCAAAATCAGTGATTCAATTTAGGGCATTGAACCGGAATTAACCAAAAACCGGAAAAAACCGTTAATTTTGACGTAGCAAAAACCGGAAGTCCTCAAAGCAGTCTAAATCGAATGGTTTCCAAAACATCCAGACATCTAGATATGAAACTCAAAAACAATATATTCGGACAACTTGATTTAAAACCAGTTGCAACCAGGATCTCTTCAGGATATTTTTAACGCTCTCTACGAATTTTTCTTCCCCCTTTTATCGCTCAAACAAATCCGGAATAACCGCCCATTAATAAGATTCAGGTCGCAGCTGATTAACGACGATTTCGAATAACCGAAATCTGAATTATCGCCGGATGAGACGTGACCCCGGGGTTTTTTACGCTTCGAGGGGCCGTTTTGCATTTAAACGTCGATGACGTCACACGGCATGAATTCACATCACGCGTCGCTAGGCAGCGCTGCGAGCACAAACCGCACTCGGCGGTTCGTTAGCCAATTAAATCGCTTTCAATCGCAGCAAAGCCGTCAACTAAGGTTTTATTCCATGTTACATCATTTGCTAATTAGTCAGCGACTATGAAATATGCTTTTGGCAAGTGGACGCGACCGCATGCGGATGCATTCGGGTGAAAAGGGCGCCAGCTTTTGTGTCGCCTCTGTTGGTTAAATCGAACTGATTCCGAATTTTTCGAGTGCTATCTTCACCTTGTAGTAAAAATTAGTAACAGCAACAAAAATGAAAGCTTGAAAATAAAAAACGAATTGGGAGTTCCTCAAGGCTCAGTCCTGGGCCTGCTCTTATTTCCAATATGTTTCCTGTAATGTAGGTTACAGAACCCGAGGGAATATAAGGGTATGAGATAGCTGTTAATCATGCAAAAAGACGAGTCAAAGCTCTAGTCTTTGATATTACTAAAGGCTATCCCTTGACAGAATTTAATAGTTAGGAAAAGGGACAAATGAACACCTTCTGGAAGAGTATTTTAGGTCAAAGACAAGCGAAAAGATTTCTAGTCAATTATTGGCCAGAGAAGGCAAGAAAGCTCATCGATCTACTCAAGAACGATTTGAGCTCACTACTGCTCTTCTTAATGGTCATTGGGATATCACCTCAAGAAAATGCATAAAACGGAGAACTATGCGTTTTCTTGGGTGAAATAGAGAGGCACATATTGTGCAGCTGTCCCTGATTGATCGAAGAAGAATGAAACATTTCAGAACGATGGAAATAACACCTAGGTTTCGTCATTTTTGTATGAAATATAAAAATTGGTGTTTCGGTTTCAGTTTATTAATAAAAGTCAGTTGTATCAGCGTTTTTGGCAAGTTATCCCCTTCGGGGGTAAAATTTACTTATAAAGTAATTCCACAAATTCGTATTTAAAAGTACAAAATAGAGCATTTACAAGTAGATGGCGCTGTGATCAATGTTAGGTATTATACAGGGTCTTCATTAATGTCCGAGTCCCACGTGACCGCATCGCTTCTCTCTCTTAGTGATTTTAATTTCTAAGGTTTGGTGAGGGAATATGACAGGATGATCTAGTGACTAAAAATTCTGACAGTTCATGGGCGTTTTGTGCTTATAATTTATGCTAAATATTTACATTATATAATTATAATTTGTGTAAAATAAGGTTGTGCTTAATATTTTACGTGTTTTAGGCTTGGTTTTCTAAACATGCCTTTTACGCCAGAACAAGACGCCTTTATTTTGATGGCGCATTTCCGTAGTGGTACATGGAATTCAAATGCCCCCAAGATTGAAACGCCACTGACAGGCAGGGAATACTGAATGGCTGGTAGTTAGGGATTTTATTATTTATTTTGTGCATAAGTGTATGTTTGGTTGCCTACAAGACCGAGTCACGTGGGACTCGGACATTAATGAAGACCCTGTATTAAAACCTTATGACTTCTGAAACTTCTCTTATGTAATTTTCGTCCATTTTTAGCTCTCTGCGTTAGTTTTTCGTATGGCCATATTTTATCTTATTTATTTATAATGTCGCCAACATCTACTTGACAAAAATATTTTCTTAATAATCTCAGAAATTTGATTTTCTTTTCGAAATTTCGACTTTAAAATTGAAATTTTAAAAATACGTATAAAATATCATCCTCAAATTCTAATCTACAAATTTTCCCTCAAAATCGATTGAATATGCTTCTTGGAATTTCGATTTTTATCTAAATATTGTTGCGCATTATCGGTTCAAAAATTAAAACACCGTGAATTGTAAACACTTGATTTTAAACTTATTTCGGAACACTACAATTTTGATTCGCTTAACTGTCAGACTATCTAACTGACTAACTAACTGACTAACTAACTGACTAACTAACTGACTAACTAACTGACTAACTAACTGATTAACTAACTGACTAACTAACTGACTAACTAACTGACTAACTAACTGATTAACTAACTGACTAACTAACTGACTAACTAACTGACTAACTAACTGACTAACTAACTGACTAACTAACTGACTAACTAACTGACTAACTAACTGACTAACCAACTGACTGACTAACTGACTAACTGACTGACTGACTAACTAAATGACTGACTGATTGACTAACTGACTGACTGATTAACCAAATGACTAACTAACTGACTTACTAAATGATTAACTAACCAACTAGCCAACTGACTAACTAATTAATTAACTAACTAACTGACTAACTAATTGACTAACTAATTGACTAACTAATTAACTAACTAAGTGACTAACTAACTAAATAACTAATTAACTGAATAACTAATTTACTAACTAATTGACTAAGTAGCAAATTAAATGACTAACTAACTAAATGACTAATTAACTGACCAAATAACTGACTAACTAACTAACTGACTAACTCACTGATGAAGTAGCTGGCTAACTAACTGACCAGCTAATTGAATAACTAACTGACTAACTACCGACTAACTAACTGACTAACTAACTGACTAACTAACAGATTGACTAACTGAATAACTAACGGACTAACTAACTGACTAACAAACTGACTAACTAACTGACTAACTAACTTATTAGCTGGAGGAAAAACGGCCGCGTATTTATACCGTTCCGGTTTTCTAGAACAGATCTCCGTACAGATAGAACTCGAGCAAGAGAGAATTTCGCTTGCAGAAACGTCTGGAGCGCTTATCTGCCGTATGATTCATTCTCGCGGCCGCTTCCTATTATGAAATGTTTCTAATAAAGAGTTCCTTACACTACACAATCACTAACACAAATTTTATAACTTTGTTTTTATATTTTAACTTTATCCTCGATATTTCGTTTTAGAGTCGAAATTTAATAGATATTAAAATTTATGATTTAAATTTGAATCCGAAAAAATCTTATTTTTTTTTTTGAATTTTTGCCCTTGTCTATCCGAATTTTCGACTTTAATTCCTAAAATGAAAACTAGACATTTTCATATAAAAAATGTTTGAGTTTTGAAAAAAATACTTTGTATAATAATGAAAATCTGAAAATTTTGATTTTTTCTTAATTTTTCGAAAACCTAAATGTAGAAGCAAAATCAGAATTATCAGAGACTGAGATTTTGAAGAATCGTCGAAACTTTTAAAGAAAATCAAAATTTTTAGAATCTTGCCAGTTGAAATTTTTAAAAATTTCGAAATTTTTAAAAATACTCGAAATTTTAAAATATTGAGATTCTGAAAGAAAAACGAAATTTGGAGAAAAAACTGAAAAATTAAACATTCAAAAAGTTCAAAATATTGGAAAAAATCAAAATTTTGAAAAAAGTCGATATTCAAAAAAAGGGTTTATTTTTTAAAATTTGAAAATTCCGTCATTTAAAAAAAATGATTTTTTAGAAAAGTGCAAATTTTAAAAAGTTTAATTTTGCCAAAAGTCGAAAATTAAAAAAAAAACTTCAAATTTTGTTAAAAAGTTAAGATTTTGAAAATATATTAACATGTTGAAGGAACAATTCTCCAAATATTCTCCGATATTTTGAAAAATATCGGAATTTTTAAACATTTTCACGGAAAAGTAAAATTTTCATAAAAAAACCAAGAATTTCAATAACATTAAAATCCTGAAAAAAAATTTAATCAACAATTTCAAAAATTCTAAAATTTAAAAAAGTGAAGAAATTTTGAAAACTTAAAATTTGTGACAAAAAATCAATATTTAGGATGGTTGAAATTTTGAAGAAAGTCGAACATTTTTATAAGGTCGAAAATTTGATTGGAAATTAAAAAAATGTAAAATGTTAAAAAAAGTTTAGATTCTCAAAACATTTCGACATTTCTCAGTTTTAAAATCAATCGACATTTAAAAAAAATCTGAGATTTGGAAAAAAAACATTTTTAAAAATAATAGTGAACAACTAAAAAGAGCTGAATTTTTAAGAATAACCGAAATTTTCAAAAAATTTTAAATTTCGAAAAAAGCGAAATTTTTGTATATTTCTAAAAAATGTCTGGGTTTTAAATATTGTAAAAAAAAACGCAAAATCTGAAAACTTCGCTCTTTTCAAATTTTAAATTTTGAAAGAAAATTTGGTTTGAAGAAAATCGAAAAGTTAACAAATCGAAATTTAAAAAAAAGCCTAATTTTTCGAAAACCTACACATTGAAGCAAAATCAGAATTATCAGAGAAACTGAAATTATTAAAAATTGTAGAAACTTTGAAAGAAAATTTTTGGAACCTCGCCAGTCGAAATTTTGAAATTTTTACAAATACTCGAAACCTTAAAATGTTGAGATTTTAAAATAAAAACGAAATTTGGAAAAAAATGAAAAATTTAACATTTAAGAAGTTCCAAATATTGGAAAAAATCAAAATTCAATAAAATAACCGTTTAATTTTTTAAAATATGAAAATTCCATCATTTTCAAAATAGTCGATTTTTTAAAAAAGTGAAAATTTAAAAGAAAAAGTTATAATTTTGGCAAAAGTTGAAAATTAAGAAAAAAACTTGAAATTTTGTCAAAAAGCTGGGATTTTAAAAATATATTACATGTTGAAAGCACGATTCTCGAAATATTCTCCGATATTTTGAAAAATATCAAAATTTTGAAGCATTATCATGGAAAGTTACAATTTTCATAAAAAATTAAGATTTTTAAAAACCATTGAAATTTTGAAAAATAAATTCAGTCGACTATTTCAAAAATCCTATATAAATATTTAGAATGGTTAAATTTTGAAAAAAGTAGAACATTTTTTTAAAATGTCGAAAACTTGAATAGAAATAAAAAAAGCAAAAGGTTGAAAAAAGTTTGAATTGTCAAAAAATTTCGACAGTTCTGAATTTAAAAATCAATCGAGATTAAAAAAATGTGAAGTGTGCAAAAATACATTTTTAAAAATATTAGTGGACAACTAAAATCAGAGCTAAAACTTTAAAAATATTCAAAATTTTTCAAAAAAAAAATCGAAATTAAAGAAATGTTAAATTTTAAATTTCGATAAGTTTTGAAAAAGTTCATAAATTTCAAAAATCAAGATTTTAAAAAGTCCAGCTTACAAGAAAATTGACATTTTTGAAAATAGTAAAAATTTTAAAACACCGGAAATTTTGTTAACAAAAGATATTTAACATTTTCAAGTAAACTTTTGGAAAAAATAAATTGAAAACTTTGGAAAATAGTTGAAATTTCGAAAGAATAGTTCGAAAAATTGGAAGAAAATGGCAATATTTTTAAAAATCGAACTCTTCAAAAAAATAGTTTTTTTTTAAAAAAAGTCAAAATATCGGTTTAATAAAAGGTTAAAATTTGGAGGAAAAAATGAAAATTTTTAAAATTGCAATTTTTTCTAAAGTCAAACTTTTCAAAAAAATAGTTTTTTAAACAAATGTCGAAATATAGGTTTAAAAAAGTCAGTATTTGAAGAAATCATTTTTGAAATTTTGAGAAAAAACCACACAAAAAGTTTTAAAAATTTTGGAATTCTAAAAGGTCAAAATTTTGGAAAAACATAACTGTTGGAGGCGAAAACATTTGAAGTTTTTGAAGAAATAAAACTTTTTAAAAAGTCAGAACTTGAAGAAAAAAAGTCGAAATTTTGAAAAAAGAGGATATTTTTAAAAAAGTGAAAATAAAAAAATACAATATTACAACAGGGAACAAGATTTTACAGTCAGAATTTTGAGAAAAGTCCGGAAACAGTCGAAATTAAAAAGAGGGAAAATGTTGAAAATAAAATGTTGCAAAATGTCGAATTTTTAAATAAAGTAGTCTAAAATCAGTAACAAATTGAAATTTGCAAAACATCCAAATTTTTAAAATAGTAAACATTTTGAAAAATAGGAGAATTTAAAAAAATTAGAAGAAACTTCGAGTTTTAAAAATGTCGAAATTTTAAAGCAGTTGAAAGAAGTTGAAGAAAATTATGGTTTCCAAAAAAGTTAAAATTTTGCAAAATGTCGAAGTTTTCATAGAAAGTTAAAAGTTCCAAAAAAAGTTAAGAATTTCAAAGAAAATCAAAATTTTGAAAAATGTTCATATTTAAAAAAAATGTTAAAGCCCTAAAAAGTCGAAATTTTTAAATAATTGGGGAATTTAAAAAAAGGCGAAATTTTCAAAAAAAAATGTTAATATTTACCAAAAATTTATATTTTCTTCGAAAATCCAACTGTATGAAATTTTTCATATTTCTCGAAATTCGTCATTTTTAAAATTTTGATCTTTTTAAAATTTTCAACTGTCTTTTTTGACTTAAAAATTTTAAATTGTAAAATTTTATTAAAAAATCGACTCTTTGGTGGAACGGGGTAGTCCTTGTTTATCTTCAAAAATTGAAATACAAATCTTGTTCCCTGAAATCAAGAAAGATTAAAAAACACAACAAAGATTGCTCTAACACTTTTCGATAGCCAAGCTATCATTTTCAGAGAGAATATCTCTTTGCAAAGTCTTCAGAAAAGGACAAAATTTTGAGAAAAAAACTGGAAGCGGATATGGGGGTGCTGTAGTGCTATAGCGAGCCGCCACTCCTTGTAATATTACGATCGTAATATGGGTAATATGGAACAAAATCCTGAATGCAATTTATTTACTTTTTTGGGTACATGATACTACTGAAATATTTGCCTTTTATCAAACTTTAGTTCTAAAAGAAAACAATACTAATTATAACTTTCAAGGCACATTTACCTTCTTTTGTATAGGAGGCGGCACTGGCGGGCATCTCTTTTATAAAGAACATAAAGTTTGCTACTACATTCCGTTAATTAGACAAAATTGAACTTTATGAACTTATTCTGCCATTTAATAAAGAACAACTTCTACTATTGCAAACGAAGGAAATTTAACAATTCCACTTTTGTTTTAATCATGGCAGCAGTGAATTCAACTCGAATTTGAGGCTCTGTTTGTTATAAGATATCTGTTTTGCAGAAATATAATACAGATAGAAAATTGACTGGAATTTTACTCGCTAGTTGTTATTTAGTTAGCGATTCCAGCGTCCATGTTCTCATTTAGAAATGTTTCTCGTTTCGTCAGTAATGATCCACGCTAACAGTGGTCCACGTATTTTAAAAGTTAGGAAAAGGAACTGTTTCGATCGACTTGGCTTAGTGGGTGAACAACCAATTAATCTATCGCATTATAACGTCGATTGAGTTTTCGTTAGAGCCTTACAGACGACAACTTGTGGAGGCGACGTAACGGATAAAGGTTTTGTATTTCTCGACGGGGGCGAGTCATCCCTTATCGGCGAACGCCAGTTTCTAATTCAGGCAGATTACAGTTTTAATACAGTTCTTACAGTCGAGTTTCGATTGCGACCTACAAAGCCGCATCTGTACGTTTTATAATCATTCTTTAATATTACAAAATAACTGTACATCTTCGTTACAGCTCAGCCGGGGGATTTTCCTGCCCGATCGTATTTTTAAAAAGTTTCTGCTTGGAAATTTAATTCCTGTCGAGATTTGGGGGATTTAACTTAAGGTATATTTTTTTTTGTTGCTTATGGGCGAAATTAAATATTCGTTTTATTGGGACGAAGTTTCCCTATTTTATTATTATTACCGCCAATCCGATTTGGGTCTAAACAAGGCAGAATTTACCAAACTATGTTCAGGAAGTTAAGCAGGGTACAACAAACTAGGTTTGGCATGTTCCACCAAAATTGATAAGGTAGAAATTTAAAAATTCTTAATGAATTACTGCCCAAAAATATGCAGGGTAAAATCCTTTGGCCCCAATCCTCCATTAACAAAAATCATTACTACACAGTGGGACCAGAACGACTTAAACATTTAGAAATAATCAATCTTCCACTTTCAACAAAGTTGTATCTATGTGTGATTCTGAACTCCTTTTTAGTTTAAAAGTGATTTTTTTAAAATATTTTTTTTCTGTTGTCATTTTAATATGATCTACTGTAACAAGTGTATAATTGTGTGTAACATCTACCAATAACAAGTAGCAGGCCCCTCGGGTAAATTTATCAATAAGAAAAGGCTTATCTTGTGGTACCTATGGAAAATGGAAAAATTCGGTGTTCGTATCCTTTATTTTGGAGCGGCTCCTCGGAAGGGAAGATCAATGGACGGTGAACGCCGACGGCAAGATATAATACAAAGTTCGTTTTCCCTGTTTGTGAACTTTGTGCAGTATCAGCTTTACAATTTTTTCGAGGGGGACAAAAACATTGGAGCCCCTAACAAGCCCTTGATTAACTAAAAAAAGGGTTATTTACCTAACCTCGCCCCGGTCACTGCAAATTTGGCGCCTTTCCAACTGGCTTCCGGACCACATACACAAATTAATTTGTTATCAAAACTAATTTTTTTTTTAAATTGTGATAATTCGTACTTTTTTTTAAATATTTAACCTTTTAAAATTTAGTTTTTTCAAAAATTTTGATTTTTTTGAAATTTTTACTTGTAAATTTTACTTTTTCACATGTTCGTCCACCTCCGAAAATGTTGACATTATGTAAAAAATTTCGCTCAAACTTTTTGCTTTTTCGATGTTTTGACCTTTTTGAAATTTCGATTTTTATTAAATTTCGATTTTTTTTTAAATTTCAAATTTACAGAAATTCAGAAATTTTTTGATAATTATTATTTTGTTTGGCAAATTCCAATTTTTTGAAATTTCATTTTACAAATTTTAATTTAAATTATCTGCTCCGACAATTTCGACTTTTTTCAAAGTTATAAATGTTTTTGAAAAAGTTTAGCTTCTTGACAATGACGACTTTTTAAAAAGATCTCGGCTTCTTGAAAATTTAGAAAGGTCCTGGAGGACAAGCCTGCAAAACGTAGATCAAGAGGAACAGCAGCGAAAAGATGAAAAAACAGTTGGAAATTCACATCTCAACAAAAGCAGAATGTCTGAATTCTAAGGAAAGCAGACCAGCAGGTCTTCGAAAAAAAGAAGACAAAGTAGAAAAAGAAGAAGGAGAAAGCGAAGGGAAACGATAAGGAGAAGCAGAAGGAAAAAAGAAGAAGAAGGAGAAGGAGAAGGAGAAGGAGAAGGAGAAGGAGAAGGAGAAGGAGAAGGAGAAGGAGAAGGAGAAGGAGAAGGAGAAGGAGAAGAGAAGGAGAAGGAGAAGGAGAAGGAGAAGGAGAAGGAGAAGGAGAGGAGAAGGAGAAGGAGAAGGAGAAGGAGAAGGAGAAGGAGAAGGAGAAGGAGAAGGAGAAGGAGAAGGAGAAGGAGAAGGAGAAGGAGAAGGAGAAGGAGAAGGAGAAGGAGAAGGAGAAGGAGAAGGAGAAGGAGAAGGAGAAGGAGAAGGAGAAGGAGAAGGAGAAGGAGAAGGAGAAGGAGAAGGAGAAGGAGAAGGAGAAGGAGAAGGAGAAGGAGAAGGAGAAGGAGAAGGAGAAGGAGAAGGAGAAGGAGAAGGAGAAGGAGAAGGAGAAGGAGAAGAAAAATGAAAAAGAAGGGAAGAAGAATAAGGATAAGAAAAATGAAAAAAAGAATGAAATGAAAAAGAAGAACGAGAAGAAGGAGAATAAGAAGAAAAAGAAGAAGAAGATAAAGAAGAAGAAGAAGTAGAAGAAGAAGAGGAAGAAGAAAAAGGAGCAGAAGAAAAAGAAGAAAAAGAGAAAAGGAGTAGAAAAAGGAGGAAAAAGAGAAAGAGAAGCTCTACTAATATCAATCCTTTCAGAGAATGAATTTTTGTGAAAGTTGTTTTTATCCTGGCTCTATTCCTTTTTAATTAATAAATATTAGTTGCAGTCCTGTCACGGTTGCCAATCCACAAAGAAATCATCTACTGTTCACAAATACTTAAATGCAAATTATATAAACTAGAAGGAATTATCAATTTAAAATATCAAAACGTTAAACAAATCAACATTCTTATTGCTAAGAAACAGAAAATATTTTTATGAAATTATGAAACCATTTCCAACAGATTGCTTTAATTAACATCTAGCAAAAATGTTCCTTGTAAAATACAGTGGAAAGTCGGGAGTAAAACACACAATTGGGTTTAGGTCTCTTGAGTATTTATCTATCTGACTAATGGTTATAAATTAGAAATACTAATAAATACTTACGGAGACGATACAATACCGATAAGGCTAAGGAAGACCGAAACCAGTCTATGGTTGTTGGTTGTAAATATTTTCAACTTTTAGCACGTTCAGCTGTTTCATACAAAATATTTTATTAAAATTATTAGTTAAGTTCAGCATATCTAAACGCATGCCGGTCTGAGATAACTTTCTTCTTTTATGGGTTTTACAGCAACACGCATGTACTTGATGGAAGAAAAAAAAGGAGAAGGAGAGGAAGAAGAAGGAGAATGAGAATGGAAAGAGGGGGAAGAAGAAGAAAAAAGAGGAAGAAGGGCATAACTAAAAGAAAAAGTAGGAGAGGAATAAGGATAATGAGAAGAAGAAGAAAAATAAAGAGAAAAAGAAGAGAAGAAAGTGAAAGAGATGAAGAAGCAAAAGGAGAAGAAGAAGAAGGAAAAGGAGAAGAAGAAGAAAAAGAAGAAAAAGGAGAAGAATGAGGAGCAAAAAAGAAGAGAAGAAAAAAGTGAGGGAGAAAAAGAGGAAGAAGAAAAAGAAGAAAGAAGGAAAAAAAGAAGAAGAAGGAGAAGGAAAAGAAGAAGAACATTAAAAAAAGAAAAGGAGGGGAAAAGAGAGAGGAAGAAAAAGCGAGAGAGGGAGGAAGAGGGGGAGGTTAAAAAGTCTAAAAAAGATCCAATTATTAAAAAGAAGGAGAAGGAAAAGCAGGACAACGAAAAACAGAAAAAGAAGAAAGAGAAGGAATAGAAGGAGAAGGAGAAAAGAAAGAGAAGAAGAAGAAGATTAAGAAGAAAAATAAAAAGAGTAAAAGAAAAAGAAGAAGAAAAAAAAAGAAGAAGAAGGTGAAGAAAGAAAAAGAGGGAAAAAAGAGAGAGGAAAAGAAAGCGAGAGAGGGAAAAAAGGGGAGATTAAAAAAGAATGAAAATATTCAATTGATTAAACGAAGGAGAAGAAGAAGCAGGAGAAAGAAAAAGAAAAAGAGAAGAAAAAGGAGAATGAGAAGGTGAAGGAGAAGCAGCAGTAAGAGAAAGAGAAAGAGCAGAAGAAGTAGAAGAGGAAGAATGAGAAGGAGAAGAAAAGGAAGAAGGAGAAGAAGAAGAAGGTGAAGCATGAGGAAGAAAAAAAGAAGGAGAATGAAGAAGAGAAGAAAAAAGAGACGGAGAAGGAGAAGGAGAAGAAGAAGAAGAAGGAGAAGGAAAAGGAGAAGGAGAAGGAGAAGGAGAAGGAGAAGGAGAGGAGGAGGAGGAGGAGGAGGAGGAGAAGGAGAAGGAGAAGGAGAAGGAGAAGGAGAAGGAGAAGGAGAAGGAGAAGGAGAAGGAGAAGGAGAAGGAGAAGGAGAAGGAGAAGGAGAAGGAGAAGGAGAAGGAGAAGGAGAAGGGGAAGGGGAAGGAGAAGGAGAAGGAGAAGGAGAAGGAGAAGGAGAAGGAGAAGGAGAAGGAGAAGGAGAAGGAGAAGGAGAAGGAGAAGGAGAAGGAGAAGGAGAAGGAGAAGGAGAAGGAGAAGGAGAAGGAGAAGGAGAAGGAGAAGGAGAAGGAGAAGGAGAAGGAGAAGGAGAAGGAGAAGGAGAAGGAGAAGGAGAAGGAGAAGGAAAAGGAGAAGGAGAAGGAGAAGGAAAAGGAGAAGGAGAAGGGAAGGAGAAGAAAATGGAAAAGGAAAAAGTAAAGGTAACAGAAAAGGAGAAGGAGAAATAGAAGAAATAGAGGAAGAAAAAGAAGAAGAATGAGAAGGAAAAAAAGAAGAAGAAGGAGAAGGAAAAGAAGAATACAGAAAAGGAAAAGAAGAGGAAGTAGAATGAAAAGAAGAAGAAGAAGAAGATGAAGAAAGAAAAGGAGGGAAAAGAAGAAAGAGGAGGAAAAAACGAGAGAGGGTGGAAGAGGGGGAGATTGGAAAAGTCTAAAAAGGTCGAATTGTTTAAAAGAAGTTTAATTTAAAAATAAGTGAAAATTTTCAAATAAGTCAAAATCTTGAGAATGTTGATTTTTGAGAAATAGTCGAAAATACTTCGAAAAAGATAAAAAAAATAGTGAAATTTTGGAAAAGGCGACATTAAAAATAATCAAACACTTTATAAGAGTCAAAAAAAGTAGATTCTTCTAGAAAAGTCTCCGAAATTAACAAATAAAATGAAAGTTTTGAAAAAAGAAGAAAATGTTGAACAAAAGCTAAAATTTCAAAGAAGTCAATAATT
>CM053337.1:21170263-21270263 GCA_028583605.1 Dastarcus helophoroides | reverse complement strand
GTGTTCTTTTTATTAATCCTCTATTAACGAAAAATACAGCAATAGAATAATAAAAATTCCACAAAGTAAGGGTTAAAAATGTCAATTATTTTAAATTATTTGATGGTTAGATTAAAGTCAGTTAATCTAAGTAACAAGTTGTGATCGGGAGAGGTAGGATAGTCTACACTTGGCCGTGAAACGGTTTTATGTAAGTAGTGCAGCGGCGCGATAATCTCCATCTATTCGCGAGCATCGCTTTATTTAATAATTTCGACTTTTTTTGTAATTTAGACTTATTTAAAAGCTAGACTTTTTGTCATTACATTTTTAGGCACTATTTCGCAATATATTTATTTGCATGCACTTTAATATCAAAATAATTGCATTTTTTAACTCTTTTTGGTGTATTTAATCAACTGATCGCGCTTTATTAGCTGGATGATCCCAAATTCCTTGCGTGACCACACTTTGTACCTAAACAATGTTTTATCTCTCTTAGTTACAATTATATGTACCGTGCGATTGTGCCGCAGCTGTCGCATTATTTAACGATGTCTTATACGTTGGCTGATAAGGCGATTCAAATAACTAAATTATGGTGCATCATATGTGCCAATTTAGAGGAATTGTCCCGGTAACTTTATACTTGCCTAAGCGGTAATATACAACCATGATTTTTTTTTATTCTGTACATCTATGGCATGGTTGAAATGATGATAAGTATCGTCCCTCTTTTTTTTATAATAAATACGTACTAAACAGATGTACTGCCATGTTTGATGATGAAGTAATATTATATCAATTTAAACTGGTTTTGAAGTTTTTATAAACTAAGAAAATTTATATCAAATTAAACTTTGCATGCTGTAAAATTAGGCAATGAAATCGATTTATATTTTAATTAACGTAGACAGAGAACATAATATGCAATATTTGAATTGAAAAACAAATTAATGATACCATTAACATACAGTGCAAAATAAATAACTACATACTATAATTATAATATATATGAATTTAATATATTACTCTCTGTTTATAATGCATAAAGTTTTTAATGAAGCAGATACCACTAATCTGCATTTTCAATAAAATAATTCGTAATTGTTAAATTGAGGAAATCAAATTACGACACGTGGAAAAAATTTCGTCCTTTCCAATACTCAAAATACTTGGGAAGCTTTCTAAATACAAGTTAAGCACATTTTCTCATTTACCGGTCCATAGTTGTTGCTTGTACAGATTTTCAACTTTTAGCAGGTTCCAACATTATTGTTTAACATACCTAAGCGTATGGGGGTGAATGTATTTAATGGATGTTTCTAAACAACCCATAAAAGTTAACTCACTACTAGTGACCTTTGTAATACTTTTGGTTGATGTATTGAAATTTTTGAAATGGAAATTTCTAAAAAAAAAAATAATTCTGATAGTAATTATCTAAGGATACTGTTGCAGTTAATATTGCATTAATTTTCTCATTTCTTAACCCAACGTTTCACCTGGAACGTAAGCCACCGTACTTTTTTAAAGTCGTCCGCATCCGCTCAAAGACATAACAAATTTCCAGGAGCAAAAGTTCAGAAAGATAATGGGTTTAGATATATCCCTCCTTGAGCCCGAGATGCATATTATTAATGGCCTCGCAAGCACGAAACATTCTCCCTTTCGGAGATATTTGAACAAATTTGTAGCTATTACCGTTGGGAAATTGAAGACAAATGTGCCCTATTAATTTTGATCACCTTGAAGAATGTAATGGGAAAGTTTTTGCTTCCTACGCAATATCATATCTACATCTAAACGGGCCTTTGTTGGAACATATTCGAGAAGGTGGAACCATTTCGGGGGATTCTAATGTCGAAAAGAAAAATCGATACGAGGTTGGATCATTAAGCATCATTATAAGAAAAACGGGATTATATTTAAAGACAGGATTTAGATTTATGCTTGTAATTGTGTAATTAAAAATCGTTTTTTAGTTATTTTATAAAAATCGTTTTTGGAAGCACCACGTCAAGCTCACTTGGAAGGCACTTCCGATGCAAACTGTACTATTGATATTTGCGTAAGCTGTCAATAATCAATATAAATAAAGGTGAATAACTATAAAATGTTATGAAGTTGTTATAAAAATTAGAAAACTTATTAATATGGAAAAGAAACATGCATGACTGACGCAGTAAGTATAATTAATCTAACTTCCACTCAATCTCCATCTAAACAAGGTAAACAAAGTGCATCAATGTTGATTATATTTTAACTGTTTAACTGTGGTATATACTATACTCTGCTATACTATATACTATATACTATATACTATATACTATATACTATATACTATATACTATATACTATATACTATATACTATATACTATATACTATATACTATATACTATATACTATATACTATATACTATATACTATATACTATATACTATATACTATATACTATATACTATTATACTATATACTATATACTATATACTATATACTATATACTATATACTATATACTATATACTATATACTATATACTATATACTATATACTATATACTATATACTATATACTATATACTATATACTATATACTATATACTATATACTATATACTACTATACTATATACTATATACTACATACTACAGTACTTTGTACAACAAGAGCGCATTTGTTGATAATTTTAATTTATAAATTGTGAAGTTTTAATTTTTCTACTAAAATTAATTTGTAAAATAAAGAAAAATCACACTTATTTCCTAGTTTTTAGTTTCAACTTCTATCAGCAGTTCCCAAACTGCCTAATTTTTTACAAAATTTTACTTGAATGTCTAATTTCTTGGAATTAAAAAAAAACAAAGTTAGGAAAAAATTAATATTGTATAGTTTTACCATATAATAATTTAGACTTTTTTTAACCTTGATGCAACCTGGACTACAATATGCAGCTCTCTAAGCGTATATAGTGGATCACTGGTAGCCTAGTTATCAACAGTTGAACCCCAAACGCTTAGCAAAGCGGTTGCTTCTAGGAAGGTTCCAGAAGACTAGCTTTTAATGCATAGATAGGTTTGAACAATACGATCAAACGATTATTTTATTTGATGAGGAAAACTGACGTATGGTATTGTTTTCAGTAAACGTAAACAGCGGCTACTTCTGAATAAATTAGCTGCATAAAGCTTTCTCGCACAGAGCGATGTCCGCCCCGAGCTCTTTGTTTAATACGCGCAGAGTTCGTTTGTTGTTTCTCCTGGTCGTCGTCTGCAAATGAGCATTTGGTTGTCATAGAATGCGATTTGCCAGCCTGAGAAACCATAAATGCATAAACCAGAGATAATAGTATAAAACAGATTGCACTGCAAATGGCCGGGCTAAATGAATTTCAAGTTAAAATCCAATTATCGCATTCGAACATGTAACGTTGGTCTGCTAATGGGATACACCGATAATTAGTCTTCGACGGTAAATCGGCTAAAGCCGCCATAGTGCTAGTTAGTTTCTAAAAATGCCTTAGCTGAGGCTTACGCTACAGTGTGATTTGCAAGCTGGAAGCAACGGACGTTGTTTCGTTATTTCATAGTTCGATGGGGATACTTATTACATTAGGACCACGCCCGTTCACAGGTTCAGCCAACACTAGAGTAGCTGCGCAGCTAAATAGATATATACAAGATTGTACAACGAATTTGAACAAAATATCATTCTGCAATCTACACGAACTCTCTAAAACTAAGCTGCGTGTGTCAGTTAAACTTGGTTTTTTATCTTTAACTAAACTAATCCTATAAATAAGACAATATTTTTGATCGACAGCACCACCTGGCGCTGCCTTACAGCAATCTACTTTATTTGATTCTTATTCAAAACCACAGAAGAAGAGATTTGGCCTCTAAAAGGTGCAAAAATTAAATCAAATCAGGATGAGAGAAAGCTGCGTATAAAACGAAACGAAATTTAAGAGGAAATCCATTCAAAAATAGACCACATTTTTAAAAAAGCTTGAGATCTTCAAAAAATATCGAAATCTCGAAAATAACTCGAAATTCTAAAAAAATTCGAAATCCTCAAAAATGGCGAAATTTTGATAAAGTCGAAGTTTGTAATAAAAAACGGAATTTTTAAAAAAGGGTCAACAATTTCAAAAAAGCTTTACTTGATAAAAATGAAACTTTCCAAACGAATGTCGAAATTTTCAAAAAAGAAAATCAAAATGGTTGAGATTTTGGAAAATGTTAAGTTAAAACGAATAGATTTTCAAAACAAAAAGGCTATATATTCATATAGGAGGTGTCGACATTTTTAGAAATTATAATTCCAAATTACGTGAAAAAAAATTCGAAAATTTTAAAGAGGATTCTAAATTTTCAAAAAAAGACGACATTTGCAAGAATACGATTTTGTAAAACAAAGCCAGCATTTAAAAAAAAGTCAAAACTGTAAAAAAAGTTCCAATTTTCTGAAATAAATCCATTTTTGACAAAAAAACGAAATTCAAGAAATCGAAATTTTTAGATAAAATCGAAATTTTCAAGAAAAAAATCGTATTTTTAAAGCAAAGCCAAATTTTAAAAACAAAGGTCGACATTTTCTAAAAAATCCATTTTTGAAGAAAGAATCAAAATTTAAAAGAAAGTCCACCTAAAAAATTGAAGTTTCTTAAAAGGTTTGAGTTGTTCAGAAAATGTCGAAATTTCGAAAATCAATCGAAATTCTAACAAATACTCGAAATCTTCAAAAAGATCTAAATTTTCATTAAATGGAAGTTTGCCATAAAAGACGGGATTTTCAAAAATAGTCAACAATTTTTAAAAAAGTCCTACTTGAAATAAATCAGATTTTTAAAATAAATGTCAAATTTTTCAAAAAAGAAAATCAGAATGGTTGAAATTTTAGAATAGGTCAGGACATGCAAGGTTGGAAATTTTAGAAATCCAAATTTTCAAATTTTTATAATTACAACTTACGTGAAAGAAAATCGAAATTTTCAAAAAGAATACTAAATTTTCAAAAAAAAAGTCGACATTTTTAAGAATACAATTTTTTTTAAAACAAATCCGAAATTCTGACAAATGTCGAAAGTTTTGAAAACGAAGTAGTTTTCAAAAAGGAATATATTTTTGAAAAAAAAAATTTTAATTTTCAGAAATCGAAATATTTAGACAAAATCAAAATTTTCAAAAAAAAATCGTATTTTCAAAGCAAAGCCGAATTTTAAAAACCAATCGTCAACATTTTCTGAAAAATTCTTTTGTGAAAACATAATTGAAATTTAAAAGAAAATCCACCCAGAAGATTTTAAAAAAGTTTCAGTTCTTTAAAAATGTCGAAATTTTGAAAATCAGTTGAAATCCTAAAACATAATTCGAAATCTTTGAAAAAAAATCGAAATTATAGAGTCAACGGAATAAGACGGTAAAAAGTTAACAATTTCAAAAAAGGCCTACTTAAAGATGAAAAAGCAGATTTTCGAAATAAATGTTCAATTTTTCAAAAAAGAAAATTGAAATGGTTGACAATTTGAAAAAGGTCAAGGTGAAATGTGGAAATTTTTAAGACAAAAAGGCTATGTATTCATTTAGAAGGTATTGAAATTTTTAAAAATCCAAATTTCCAAATGATGTGAAAAAAAATTAGAAAATTGTAAACAAAATTTTAAATTTTCAAACAAAGTTTACATTTTCAAGAACACGGTTTTCTAAAACAAGGTCAGCATTTAAAAAAAAGTTAACACCTTAAAAAAAGTCCTAATTTTCAAAAATAGGTCCATTTGTGAAAAAAAACGAAATATATGAAATCGAGCTTTTTAGATAAAATTGAAATTTTCAAAGAAAATCGTATTTTTTAAGCAAAGCCAAATTTTAAACAAAGGTCGACATTTTCTAAAAAATTCATTCTTGAAAAAGTAATCAAAATTTAAAGGAAAGCCCACCTACAAAAATTGAAATGTTCAAAAAAGTTTGAGTTCTTCAGAAAATGTCGAAATTTCGAAAATCGGTCGAAATTCTAAAAAGTATTCGAAATCTTTCAAAAAATCAAAATTTTTATAAAGTTGAAGATTACAATTAAAGACAAAATTTTCAAAAAAGCTTCAGTTCTTCAGAAAATATCGAAATTTCGAAAATCAGTCGAAATTCTAAAAAATACTCGATATCTTGAAATTTTGATGGAATCGAAATTTACAATAAAAGACGGAACTTTCCAAAAAAAGTCAACAATTTCAAAAAAGTCTTCCTTGAAAAAATTGGATTTTCGAAATAAATGTCGAATTTTTTGCAAAAGAATGGTTAAAATTTTAGAAAAGATCAAGGTGAAATGTGGACATTTTCAAAAAAAAAAGTCTTAATGTTTATAGAAGGTTGAAATTTTTAAAAATTAAAATTTACACATTTTAATAATTACAAATTACGTAAAAAATCATCTTAGTTTTCAAAGAGCACCATAAATTTTCAAAAAAAGTCAACATTTTCAAGAATACGATTTTTTAAAACAACAATTTTAAAAAGAATCGAAAATTTTGAAAAAAGTGGTAATTATTAAAAAATAATCAATTTTTGAAAAAATCGAAATTTAGGAAACCGAAATTTTCAGATAAAATCAAAATTAAAAAAAAATGCCTTGTTAAAGCAAAGCCACCTTTAAAAAAGGTCCACGTTTTCTAAATAATTCATTTTTAAACTGATAGTCGAAATTTAAAAGAAAATCCACCTAAAAAAATTGAAATTTTCAAAAAAGTTTGAATTCTTCAGAAAAAGTCGAAATTTCGAAAATCGGTCGAAATTCTAAAAAATATTTGAAATTATTACAAAAATCGAAATTTTGATAAAATTGAAGTTTGCAATTAAAGACGGAATTTTTAAAAAAGCTTCGAATATCGAATATCAGCCAAAATTCTAAGAAATACTCGAAATCTTAAAAAAATATTGAAAAATTGAAATACAGAACTTGTCCCCTGAAACCAAGAACAATTAAAAAACACAACAAACGTTGCTTCAACGCGTTTCGACAGCCAAGCTGTCATCTTCAGAGAGATATCTCGCGTTAGAGCAACGTTTGTTGTGTTTTTTAATCTTTCTTGGTTTCAGGGGACTAGTTCTGTATTTCAATTTTTAAACATAACCAAGGACCAGTCCGTTCCACAAAAATATTAAAATTTTGATAAAATTGAAGTTTGCAATAAAAGATAGAATTTTCAAAAAGAGTTTACATTTTCAAAAAAGTTCTCTTTGAAAAAAATCAGATTTTTAAAATAAATGTCGAATTTTTTGCAAAAGAATGATTGAAATTTTAGAAGAGGTCAAGGTGAAATGTGAACACTTCCAAAAAAAATTCTAAATGTTCGCAGAAGGTTGAAATTTTTAGAAATCAAAATTTTCACATTTTTATAATTACAAATTACACGAAAAAAAATCTTAGTTTTCAAAGAGCATCATAAATTTTTAAAAAAAAGTCAACATTTTCAAGAATACGATTTTTTAAAACAACAATTTAGAAAAGAGGAGAACATTTTGAAAAAAGTGGTAATTATGAAAAAAAATATATCAAAATTAAAGAAATCGAAATTTTCAGATAAAATCAAATTTTTCAAAAAGAAATGTCTTTTTAAAGCAAAAAAGGTCGATGGTTTCTGAATAATTCATGTTCAAACTGATAGTCGAAATTTAAAAGCAAATCGACCTAAAAAACTTGAAATTTTTAAAAAAGTGTGAATCCTTCAGAAAATGTCGAAATTTTGAAAATCAGTTAGGACTCTACGAACTACTTGAAATGTTAAAAAAAGTGAAATTTTGATAAAGTTGAAGTTTGCTATTAAAGAGGGTATTTTCAAAAAAGCTTGAGTTCTTCAGAAAATGTTGAAATTTTGAAAAATTATTCAAAATTCTAAAAATACTCGAAATCTTCAAAAAAAATTGAAATTTTAATAAATGAAACTTTGCAATAAAAGACAGAACTTTCAAAAAAAGTCAACAATTTCAAAAAAATCCTCCTTGAAAAAAAAATAGATTTTCAAAATAAATGTCGAATTTTTTGCAAAAGAATGGTTGAAATTTTAGAAAAGGTCTAGGTGAAATAAGGACATTTACAAAAAAAAGTCCAAATGTTCGCAGAAGGTCGAAATTTTTAGAAATCAAAATTTTCACCTTTTCAAAATTACAAATTACGCGAAAAAAATCTTAGTTTTTAGAGAGCATCATAAATTTTTTTAAAAAGTCGACATTTTTAAAAATACTATATCTTAAAACAACAATTTTAAACAGAGTCGCAAATTTTGAAAAAAAGTGGTAATTATCAAAAAAAATTCCATCTTTGAAAAAATCGAAATTTAAGAAATCGAAATTTTCAGATAAAATCAAAATTTAAAAAAGAAATTGTCTTTTTAAAACAAAGCCACTGTTTAAAAAAGGTCCACGTTTTCTGAATTATTCATTTTCAAAGTGTTAGTCGAAATTTAAAAGCAAATCGACCTAAAAAAGTTGAAATTTTCAAAAATGTTGGGTCCTTCAGAAAATGTCGAAATTTTGAAAATCAATCAAAATTCTAAGAAATACACAAACTTTTTAAAAAAGTGAAATTTTGATAAAGTTGAAGTTTGCTATTAAAGAGGGTATTTTCAAAAAAGCTTGAGTTCTTCAGAAAATATCAAAATTTCGAAAATCATTCAAAATTCTAAGAAATACTGGAAATCTTCGAAAAAAATCGAAATTTTGATGAAATGAAAGTTTGCAGTAGAAGACGAAACTTTTAAAAAAGTCAACAATTTCAAAAAAGTTGTATTTGAAAAAAAATGAAATATTGAAAAAATACAATATTTAAAAAATTAAATATTTAAAAAAATTTTCGGTGCCATGTTTTTAAAAAATTTAGAGTTTTCGAAAGAGAAAGATTTTACAAAAGTCGAAATTATCAGAAAAGTGGAAATTTTTAAAAAATCGAAATTTTCAAATAAATAGGCATTTGAACAATGTCGAAATTTTGAACAGTTAAAAATTGTAGGAAGAAAACTTTAAAACAAAACTTTTGACAAGTCGAAGTTTTTAAAAAAAATCAAAATTTAAAAAGAAAACAGAAATTATAGGAAATTCATTAAAAAAGTTCCACATTTTGATTTCTTCACAGAAGTTGAAATTTTAGAAATTTTAACTGAAAAAAGTTGAAAAGTTTAAAAAGTCAAATTTTTCAAAAAGGTAAATTGTTTGATAAGTCGAATAAGAAAGATCGAAAGATCGAAGTGTTTAAAATATGTAAGATTTTTTAAAAAAATTGGCATTTTCGGAAAAGTCGAAACTTTAAAGAGTCGAAATTTTAAAAGTCGAAACTGTGGAAAAGGTCGAAATTTTAGAAAAAGACTTAATTTACAAAGGCAGAAATTTCAAAAAAAGCCATATTTGAAAAATCGATTTATTTAAACAAATTAAATAAAGTAGTGGCAGCGAAATAGTGATAGGAATCGGGTTAGATATCAGCTAGTTTCTAAAATTGAAATACATATCTTGTCCCTTGAAGCCAAGAAAGATTAAAAAACACAACAAAGGTTGCCCTAACGCGTTTCGACAGCTAAGCTATCACCTTCAGAGAGATACTGTATCAGTACTGTATTAGTATCTCTCTGAAGATGATAGCTTAGCTGTCGAAACGCGTTAGAACCACCTTTGTTGTGTTTTTTTAACTTTCTTGGTTTCAGGGGACCAGATATGTATTTCAATTTTTGAAGATAACCAAGGAACCACAAAAAAGCGAGTTTCTAAATAAATATTAACTGCCGAAAATGTAAGATTTTTTGAACTTACTTCATCTATCGATACATCAAAAAAATATATTGATACCGTCGATGCGTTGGAATGAAAGTATCGATACAAAAATATCGAACGTCAAAACAAAAATATCGATGTTTTTGACACATCGATATATCGCGTGCATCCCTAGGACAGACTGACGGACCGACGGACGAACGAACAGGTGGACACGAGAGTGAGATTATAAGTGTTTCGTTTTTTCTTTTTAACCCACGGTACCCTAAAAAAGAACACAACAAAATTTAACTAAACAAACTTCCACTCTGAATTAAGGTGCTCTTTTCTACAATAATGGCCCAAGTGACCAGAGGTATTCAAATGCGTCTAATCGGGTTAAAATCAACAAAAACTAATTTGCCCCCTAATAGAATAATGTGCCATGAAAACATCTTCGGAAGTAAAATGATTAAATTAAAACTTTATTTCGAAACGAAAATACGATTTAAATTTGCAGTTGGATCTCTCGACTGAAAATGACAAGTTGTTATTTCACCTGATTTAACAAGACGGCGGCGTAACTGAGCAGAAAATAGCTTCTGCAAGGAAGGTTATAATTATCAAGTGATAATTGCGGCTTACTAAGAAGTTTTCTCATAACTCGTTATACGAAAAAGATTACTTAGTAACTTTGCAATTTAAAAATACTGCTGAATACACAGTGACGTTAATTGGACCAAAATGGGGATACTTGAGTCGTTAGATTTTGCAACTTGCGGACTATTGCAGAATGAATAGTAACAAATGAGGCTTTTATTGTATTATTATTATTATTTTGAAGTAGTTACGTAATAAAGAACTTCTTTAGGTACGTTGGGCGATTTTGGAAGGGGTAAACTTATGGTTTCGCGTTACCTTCACACGTTACAATCACGCGTTACCAACATGCTCTAGTCTTAACATTAGAACATTAGAGGGTGGGTTCGCCCTACACCGCATAGACAACGTTTTTCTTAATGTTCACTTTTCACTTCTGTAGGCAGTCTTCAAACTCCAAGAACATTTGCGAATTTTAGAGAAAATTTTATAGTAAAACAACAGCAATACTGATGAACCACCAAATACCCAACTTTTTATCATTATATTATTTTGCATGGGGGCACATTTGTCAATTTTATAGAATTTTTCGTTAACAAATCCTTGAAATATTGATTAACTACTCAATATCCAATGTTTAGCTAAAAACATTTGCAAATTTCAGAGATTTTAATGGAAAATAGCTGCCAGATAAACCACCAAATACCCAACTTTCTAACACAACACAATTTTGCGTGTGAGTCTCCAAGAAGAGAATGTTTTGTGGAAAAACAATTAAAATACTGATGAACTATCAAATGACCAAAA
This sequence comes from Dastarcus helophoroides, assembly GCA_028583605.1. Lineage (NCBI taxonomy): Eukaryota > Metazoa > Arthropoda > Insecta > Coleoptera > Bothrideridae > Dastarcus > Dastarcus helophoroides. Next base: position 21,259,145 of record CM053337.1, on the reverse strand, counting down.
TTTTAGTTCATAATTATTTTTAGCAGGATCCTCTGTTACAACATTTGCGACTTTTAGAGCAGGTTCCATGGGAAAACAGGTGCAATACTGATGAACTACCAAATACCCAACTTTTTATTATTGTATTATTTTGTATGTAGACCTCCAAAAGCAAATTTGTGAATTGTAGAGCCTGTAATTCTCCAAGAAGAGAATATTATCTAGCGAAACTGTTAAAATACTGATAAACTACCAAATGTTCAACATTTTGACTCAACATTATTTTGATCAGGATCCTCCAGCAGAACATTTGTGAATTTTAGGTACGATTTTAGAAAAAAAAAACTACAATATTGATGAACCACCAAATACCCAACTTTTTAACATAACACAATTTTGCCTGTGAGTCTCCAAGAAGAGAATGTTTTGTGGCAAAACAATTAAAATACTGATGAACTACAAAATGACCAAAATTTTAGTTCAAAATTATTTTTAGCAGGATCTTCTGTGACAACATTTGCGACTTTTAGAGCAGGTTTCATGAGAAAACAGGTGTAATACTGATGAACTACCAAATACCCAACTTTTTATTATTGTATTATTTTGTCTGTGGACCTCCAAAAGCAAATTTTTGAATTGTAGAGCCTGCAATTCTCCAAGAAGAGAATATTATCTAGCAAAATTGTTAAAATACTGATGAACTACCAAATGTTCAACATTGGATCCTCCACCAAAACATTTGTGAATTTTAGGTACGATTTTAGAAAAAAAACTACAATATTGATGAACCACCAAATACCCAACTTTTTAACATAACACAATTTTGCCTGTGAGTCTCCAAGAATAGAATGTTTTGTGGCAAAACAATTAAAATACTGATGAACTACAGAATGACCAAAATTTTAGTTCAAAATTATTTTGTGCAGGATCTTCCATGAGAACATTTGCGACTTTTAGAAATGATTTCATCGGAAAACAAAGTGCAATACTGATGAACTACCAAATACCCAACTTTCTATTATTATATTATTTTATCTACGGACCTCCAAAAGCAAATTTGTGAATCTTAGAGTTCGTAATTGTTCAAGAAGAAAATATTTCCTAACAAAACTGTCGAATTACTGATGAACCACCAAATGTTCAACATCTTGACTCAAATTTATTTTGATCAAGATCCTCCAGGAGAAGATTTGTGAATTTTAGGAAAGATTTCACAAAAAACAACTACAATATTCATGAACTACCAAATACCCAACTTTTTATTATTATATTATTTTGTCTGTGGACCTCCAAAAGCAAATTTGTGAATTGTAGGGCCTGTAATTCTTCAAGAAGAGAATATTATTTAGCAAAACTGTTAAAATACTGATGAACTACCAAATGTTCAACATTTTGACTCAAAATTATTTTGATCAGGATCCTTCAGGAGAACATTGGCGACTTTAAGAGAAGATTTCATGAGAAAACAGCTACAATACTGATGAACTAGGAAATACTCAACTTTTTATTATTATGTTATTTTGCTTATGGACCTCCAAGTGCACATTTGTGAATTCTAGAGCTCGTGATTCTTTTAGAAGAGAATATTTCTTAGCAAAACTGTTGAAATACTGATAAACTACCAAATGTTTAATATTTTGACTCAAAATTATTTTGATCAGAATCCTCCAGTGGCACATTTGTGTATTTTAGGCGCGACTTTCGATAAAAACTACAATATTGATGAACCACCAAATACGCAACTTTTTAGCATAACACAATTTTACCTGTGAGTCTTCAAGAAGAAAATATTTTATGCCAAAGCAACTGAAATACTGATGAACTACCAAATGACCACAATTTTAGTTCAAAATTATTTTGAGCAGGATCCTTCATAAGAATATTTGCTACTTTTAGAGAAGATTTCATGGGAAAAGAGCAGAAATACTGATAAACTACCAAATACTCAGCTTTTTATTTTTATATTATTTTGTCTTTGGACCACCAAGAACAACAATATGAATTTTGGAGATTTCAGGGAAAAAAGACTACCAAATAAACCACCAAATACCTTACTTCTTAGTATAACATTCTTATGCCTATGTTTTCCCAAGAAGAAAATATTTTGTGAAAAAACTATTAAAAGGCTGATGGACTACCAAATGTCCAATATTTTGTAGAAAAAATGTTTTGATTGAGGTCTTTTATGAGAAAATTTATAAATTAAAAAAAAGATTTCATGCTAAAACAACTGCAATACTAATAAAACACCAAATACCTAACTTTTTAACATTACATTACTTTGTTTATGAATCTCGAAGAGCGCATTTGTAAATTTGAAGACATTTTTCGGGATCAGGATTTTGCATAAGAACAGTTGCGAATTTAAGAAAAGATTTCATGGGAAAACAACTGCAATACTGATGAACCACCAAATCCTTAACTATTTATTATTATGTTATTTTGCTTATAGACCCCCAAGAGCACATTTGTGAATTTTAGAACTCGTAGTTCTCCAAGAAGAGAATATTTCCTAGCAAAACTGTCGAAATACTGATGAACTACCAAATGTTCAACATTTTGACTCAAAATTATTTTGATCAGGATCCTCCAGAGGAACATTTGTGAATTTTAGGCGCGACTTTGGAAAAAAAAACTACAATATTGATGAACCACCAAACACCCAACTTTTTAACATAACACAATTTTGCCCGTGAGTCTCCAAGAAAAGAATGTTTTGTGACAAAACAATTGAAATACTGATGGACTACCAAATGACCAAAATTTTAGTTCAAAATTATTTTGAGCAGGATCCTCCATGAGAACATTTGCGACTTTTAGAGATGATTTCATGGGAAAACAAGTGCAATACTGATGAACTACCAAATACCCAACTTTCTATTATTATATTATTTTATCTACGGACCTCCAAAAGCAAATTTGTGAATCTTAGAGTTCGTAATTCTCCAAGAAGAGAATATTTTGTCAAAATATTGTTGAACCACCAAATGTTCAACATTTTGACTCAAATTTATTTTGATCAAGATCCTCCAGGAGAAGATTTGTGAATTTTAGGAAAGATTTCACAAAAAACAACAACAATATTCATGAACTACCAAATACCCAACTTTTTATTATTTTTATTATTTATTTTGTCTGCGGACCTCCAAAAGCAAATTTGCAAATTGTAGAGCCTATAATTCTTCAAGAAGAGATTATTATTTAGCAAAACTGGCAAAATACTGATGAACTACCAAATGTTCAACATTTTAACTCGGAATTATTTTGATCAGGATCCTTCAGGAGGACATTGGCGACTTTTAGAGAAGATTTCATAAAAAAACAGCTACAATACTAATAAACTAGGAAATACTCAACTTTTTATTATTATGTTATTTTGCTTATGGACCCCCAAGTGCACATTTGTGAGTTCTAGAGCCCGTGATTCTCTTAGAAGAGAATATTTTTTAGCTAAACTGTTGAAACTGATGAACTACCAAATGTTTAACATTTTTACTCAAAATTATTTTGATCAGAATCCTCCAGCGGCACATTTGTAAATTTTAGGCGCGACTTTCGATAAAAACTACAATATTGATGAACCACCAAATTCGAAACATTTTAGCATAACATAATTTTACCTGTGAGTCTTCAAGAAAAAAATATTTTTTGCCAAAACAATTGAAATACTGATGAACTACCAAATGACCACAATTTTAGTTCAAAATTATTTTGAGCAGGATCCTTCATAAGAAATTTGTTACTTTTAGAGAAGATTTCATGGGAAAACAGCAGCAATACTGATAAACTACCAAATACTCAGCTTTTTATTTTTATATTATTTTGTCTTTGGACCACCAAGAACAACATTATGAATTTTGGAGATTTCAGGGAAAAAAGACTGCCAAATACCTTACTTCTTAGCATAACATTCTTATTAAGAACATTTGCTACTTTTAGAGAAGATTTTATGGAAAGACAGCTGCGATACTGATGAACTACCAAATACTCAGCGTTTTATTTTTATTTTATTTAGTCTTTGGACGACCAAGAACAAAATTATGAATTTTGAAGATTTCAGGGCAAAAAGACTGCCAAATAAACCACCAAATACCTTACTTCTTAGCATAACATTCTTATGCCTATGTTTTCCTAGGAAGAAAACATTTTGTGCGAAAAACTATTAAAATACTGATGGACTACCAAATGTCCAATATTTTGTAGGAAAAATGTTTTGATTGGGGTCTTTTATGAGAATATTTATAAATTATAAAGCAGATTTTATGCTAAAACAACTGCAATACTGATAAAACACCAAATACCTAACTTTTTACTATTATATTACTTTGTTTATGGATTTCGAAGAGCACATTTGTAAATTTAAAGAAAGTTTTCGGGATCAGGATTTCGCATAAGAACAATTGGGTATTTAAGATAAGATTTTATGGGAAAACAACTGCAATACTGATGAACCACCAAATCCTTAACTATTTATTAATATATTTTTTTGCTTATAAAACCCCAAGAGCACATTTGTGAATTTTAGAGCTCGTAATTTTCCAAAAAGAGGATATTTGCTAGCAAAACTGTTAAAATACTGATGAACTACCAAATATTCAACATTTTGACCCAAAACTATTTTGATGAGGATCCTCCAAAAGAAGATTTGTCAATTTTAGGGAAGATTTCAGGAAAAACAACTACAATATTGATGAACTACCAAATACCCAACCTTTTAGCATAACACAATTTTGCCTCTGAGTCTCCAAGAAGAATATGTTTTGTAGCAAAACGATTGAAATACTGATGAAATACCAAATGACCACAATTTTGGTTCAAAATTATTTTGAGCAAGATCCTCCATTAGAACATTTGCTACTTTAGAAAATTTTTTATGGGAAAACAGGTGCAATACTGATGAACTACTACCAGATACTCACCTTTTTGGTCTTGTATTATTTTGTCTATGAGCCTCCAAGAGCAAAATTATGAATTTTAAAGCTTTCATAGGAAAAAGACTGCCAAATAAACGACCAAATATCTTACTTACTTCTTAGCATAACATTCTTGTGCTTGTGATTTTTCAAGAAGAAAACATTTCGTAAAAAAACTATTAAAATACTAATGACCTACCAAATGTCCAACATTTTGGCTGAAAAATGTTTTGATTGGGATTCTCTATGAGAATATTTATAAATGATTAAAAAGATTTCATGACAAAACAACTAAAATACTGATAAAACACCAGATATCTAACTTTTTAACATTATATTACTTGACCTTTGGATCTCTAAGAGCATATTTGTATATTTTAAGAAAGTGTTCGGGATCAGCATGCTCCATAGGAACAGTTGCGAATTTTAGAGAAAATTTCATAGAAAAACAACTGCACTACTGATAAACTACCAAATACTTAACTTTTTATTACTATGGTATTTTGCTTATGGACCCCCAAGAGCACATTTGTGAATTTTAGAGCTCGCTATTTTCCAAAAAGAGAATATTTCCTAGCAAAACTGTTGAAATACTGATGAACCACCAAATTTTCAACATTTTGACTCAAAACTGCTTTGATGAGGATCCTCCAAAAGAAGATTTGTGAATTTTAGGAAAGATTTTAGGAAAAACAATTATAATATTGAATAACTACCAAGTAGCAGCATAACACAATTTTGCCTGTGAGTCTCCAAGAAGAAAATGTTTTGTGGCAAAACAATTGACATATTGATGAAACACCAAATGACCACCATTTTGGTTTAAAATTATTTTGAGCAGGATCCTCCATGAGAACATTTGCTACTTTTAGAAAAGATTTCATGGGAAAACAGTTGCAATACTGATGAACTACTAAATACTTAGCTTTTTATTTTTATATTACTATATTTTGTCTTTGAACCTCCAAGAGCAAAATGATGACTTTTGGAAATTTCATGGAATATTTCCTAGCAAAACTGTTGAAATACTGATAAACTACCAAATGTTCAACATTTTGACTCAAAATTATTTTGATAAGGATCCTCCAGGAGAGCATTTGGGAATTTTAGGGAAGACTTAAGAAAAATAACTACAATATTGATGAACCACAAAATACCTAACTTTTTAACATTGTATTACTATGCTTATAGACCTCCAAGGGGACGATTGTGGATTTTAGAGAATTTTTCGTGGACAAACAACTAAAATACTGATTAACTACTAAACTTCCAAAGGCTCATATATTTGTCAAATGCTAAAGATTTTATGGAAAAACTAACCCCACCTGAACCACCAAGTAATCAACTTTTTGGCTTAACATTATTTAACCTGTGGTTTTCCAAGAAGAGAATGTTTTGTGGCAAAACAATAGGAATATTGAGGAACCACGAAATGTCCAAAATTTTACCCCAACATTATTTTGATCAGGATTCTCTATGGGAACATTTGCAAATTTTAGGAAAGATTTTATGGGAAAACAACAGCAATAATGATAAACTGCCAAATACTCAACTTTTTAGCAATATATTATTTTGCCTATGAATCACCAAGAGCATATTTTTGAATTTTGGAGAATATTTTATGTCAAAACAATTAAAAAACTCAAATTTTTACTTTTTTTAATTCAAGATTTTAAAGGAATTTGATTTTTTTGCGATAGATTTAATTTTATCTCGTAATTTCGTATATCCCAAAAATTTGCCGAAAATTCCAAAGTTTCGTGTTTAAGGGTTTTACATTTTTTCTTCAAAATTCATTCAAATTTTGCCCTGTGGTTCTCTTGACTTTCTTCGCAGATTCTTAACTTTCAGCAACAATTTGCTGTTTATGTTAAACTAAATCTTTAACCTAAAATAAAAATTTAGTTTTTTTCTTGAAATCCATTTGTTTTCCCTCAATTTGATTTTAAAATTTTAATGTTCACATTTTTTCAAAACTTGAATTATGGAAGTTTTTCATAAATTCGTTCTTTTCTGAAAATTCTGATTTTTCTTGTTAGTTTTAACTCCGAATTATTATACTTTTTTGTGTGATTAAAAGTAAAAGATTCGAGAGATGATTAAAAGAATGTGCAGTTTTCAAATTGTTTTTTAAAATCACCATAGTTACCCCATTGAATCTGCAAGCAAACACTAACACTCAATTGATTTCATATATTTCATCTGCGCGTTAGATTCCACTTTTCCTCGACGAAATTTGAAGAAATTTGATTAACGTCTCGGATTACGTCAGTAAGACCTTCCGGTAATAAAAGACTGGAAGTCTATAAAGATAATGTGCGAGCATCTTTGAGAGAAACTAGATATAAAATTCTCTCAAATTGTAACGGGAACCAAATGGTGTCGATTTGCCATCTCATTTGAATTCAATGCTTCCCTTACAAATTCCAATATAACGCTTACCTACAATGTATGGGTCGGATTACCATAAAGCATTAGCTGCGAATTACAAGAGAAACTGGGAATATTTCAGGTGCTTAATAAACCTATTTCCTTTCAGCGGTTACACTCGCAATTTTTATTCTCTCATGCTCTTTCCGATCTCTTACGTATCGAGTCAGACGATGTATAAAAAATTGTCTAGTACGAGGGACGCTTTCATACAGATGGGTTGGATCCAAGCATCCAGGTGCTGTGGAAGATAGTCGGGCAATTTTATAAACTAAGAATCCAGGGTAGACCCGTAAATCCTCAAGTTTACGTTCGGATTTTGCATGCATTATGTAAATGACGATGATGCAGTCCTTCGACCTCCTAATACGATTCTGAAGCCATCATATTTACAAAAGAGGGTCATACAATTTCATGAAATTCTCTTGTGCGCATATGGGGTCGCCCATTACCATGATAACTTACGATTTTATCGTATAAGTTATGTAAGCGATGTGCCAAATTTTCTTTTTTTTTACTTTAACCTGTTGTTAATCAACGTGGTTTGATAAAGCAGATCATTTGTAATTTACTTTATGAGTGGTTGAACGAAATCGTTTTCATTTGTTTTTTTAAGTGCAATTCACTTGCCAAAAATCGTAGTATTATTTCCAGGGACACTGTCAGCTGAGGGAAAAAATGAACACAAATGGAGATTTTTTTTGTTGGTGGAACGGACTGGTCCTTGGTTATTTTCAAAAAGTGAAGTACAAATCTTGTCCCCTAAAGCAAGAAGGGTTAAAAAACACAACAAAGGTTGCTCCAACGTGTTTCGATAGCCAAACTATCATCTTCAGAGAGATATCTCTCTGAAAATGATAGCTTGGCTATCGAAACACGTTAGACCAATCTTTTTTATGTTTTTTAATCTTTTTTGGTTTCAGGGGACAAGATTTGTATCTCAACATATGGCGATGAATTATTTTTTAAATGCACGCAGGTTTGGAAAATTCTACTGACCAACTCATAGTAAAAATGTTAATATGCTTGACCAGGGATTGAACCCGGATCTTTCACGTGGCGGACAAACTCTTTAACCTTTAAGCTATCGTAAGTTACGACTTTTAATTCCAATTATTAACACACTCTTGATATCTTCTACACAATTTCGATTTTTTTTATAGAAACTTAGTAGATAGGTAAAGCCGGTTCTGACCCAAAATCTCATGTTTTTTGTTATGGAGGCTCATCGTGGTATGTTTTCGTACTTCGGTCCACTAAGCAACCATGTAAACAAGCAACTAACCACAGAAATTGGAACTTTTTGTTTGAAAATTTGACTTTCTTCACAATTTTTACGTCTTTTTAAAAAAAATCTCACATCTTTCAATGTACCCTTTTCTAAATTCTCATTTTGATAAAATTTTGATTTTTTTCTTACAAATTTGACTTTTTTTTAGAAACTTTGACCCAATTCTCAAGATTTTGAATTTTTAAAAATAATTTTTTAATGTTTCGACTTTTACAAAATTTTGGCTTTGAAAAGTTTATCTATTTTTAAAAATTTTAATTTTTTCCCGAAATATGGCATTTTATTGAAAGTTATTTCCACTTTTCTTCCCAAGAATTACTCTCTCTTTTTTTAAATTTCGACTTCTTGAAATTATTAACTTTCTTACGCAATTTTGCAAGTTTCTTATCAAATATTCAATTTTTTATTAAATTTCGATTTTTTTTGAGTATTTGGAAGTTTTTTTGACAATTTCAATATTTTTTGAACAATTTGGTCTGTTTAAAAATTTTAATTATTTTTCGAAAATTTTGATTTTATTAAAAAATTCAAAGCAGATATATTTTGAGTGAAAAATCGAAACGCTTAAAGTGGTTTTTTTCGAAATAATTTTTCTTAGAAAAAAATTGTCTTCTACGTATAAGCTCAAATTTCTTATGATCGAACAAAAGAGAATTTTCGAGACTAACGGGAAATGTTCGAGACCAACGTCGTTTTCATTTTAAAGCCGAAATGTTAGGAAACAAGTAGAAAATGTTAAGGTTTAGTTGAAAATAATTGTGTAAAAAAAAGTGAGAAAACTCGAGATTTATAAAAAATGGGCTTAAGAGAAAAGTTTAAGAAAAAATAAATAAATTTAAAGCTAAAGCCAAATTCACTAAAACATAAAAAGTCAAAACTTTATGAGAAAAAGTGAAACAGTTTAGAAAAATTGGCGTTAAAACCAAGAAAAAATAATTTCAGAACAACTGACAATTTCGTGACCTTAAACGAGACCTTAAACACACACGACATTGATTTAACGTAATTCAGAACTTGGGCGAACTTAGGATCACATGACTCTGACCTAAAGTGACCTTGACCGCACATGACGTTAAACTCATACTTGGGCTTGCGTGACCTTGGACTTACATGAACTCGAGCTCACGTGACTTCTACTCATGTGACTTCTACTTACGTGATTTTAACCTCATATGATCTTAAACCTACGTGACCTTGAAACCTCATGACTCTGAGATTAAGTGGCCTTAACCGCACGTGATCTTCAACTCACGCGATTTTAAGCTTCTCTGATTTTGAATTCATGTGATCTTGAGCTTATGTTACCTTGAGGTCAAATGACTAAGATCAAGTGACGTTAAACACACGTGACCTTGAGCTTGCATGATTTTGAATTCGAGTGACGTTGCGTTTACGAGACTTTTAACCACGTGACTGGCAACTAACGCGACCATAAAAAACGCGACCTTGACCTCACGTGACCCTGGCTTAATCCGATCTTGATCGCACGTCACCTTGAATCCACGTGACTGTGAGAGCACGTCGCTTTGGATCTAAAGATTACGTTAGCTTAAAATCATATTATCTTAAGCTCGTTTTTTAAATTAAATTTTTAAATTTATGTGATCTTAAGCTTATGTTACCTTGAGGTCAAATGACTAAGATGAAGTGACGTTAAACACACGTGACCTTGAGCTTGCATGATTTTGAATTCGAGTGAAGTTGCGTTTACGCGACTTTTAACCACGTGACTTCCAGCTAACGCGACCATGAACAAACGCGACCTTTATCTCACGTGACCTTGACCTAATCCGATCTTGATCGCACGTCTCCTTGAATCCACGTGACTGTGAGAGCACGTCGCTTTGGATTCAAAAATTAGGTTAGCTTAAAATTACGTTATCTTAAGCCTCTGTGATTTTAAACCCATTTGATCTTTAGTTCACGTAACCTTGAGCTCCCAAGACCTTAAAAATAAGTGACTTGAGGTCTGGGATCTTTAGTTAGCATAATCCCAAACTCCAGTAACCTTGAGTTTACAAGACTTTCTCATTACGTGACTTTAAAAATTGAAACTTTTTGCAAAACATTGGTGTTTTTGAACTTGAGCTCACGTGACTTTGACTTGAAGCGGCATTGACTGCACGTGACCTTGGACTTCCATTTACTTAAGCTCACGTGACTTGGAACTCACGTAATCTTAAGCTATGTGATCCTAAATCTACGTGACCTAAAAACCTTATGACTCAGAGATTAAGTGGCCTTGATCTCACGTGATCTTGAATTCACGCGATCTTAAGCTCGATTGATTTAGAATTTATATGATCTTGAGCTTATGTTACCTTGAGATCAAATGACTAAGATCAAGTGAGGTTAAACACACGTAGCCTTGAGCTTGCATGATTTTGAATCCGAGTGACGTTGCGTTTACGCGACTTTTAACCACGTGACTTCCAGCTGACGCGACCATGAACAAACGCGACCTTGAGCTCACGTGATTCTGACCTAACGGGATATTGAGCTCACGTAACCCTGATCTATACCGATTTTGATCGCACGTGACCTTGAATCCACATGACTGTGAGAGCACGTCGCCTTGGATCCAAAAATTACGTTATCTTAAGCTCCCGTGATTTTAAACCCATTTTATCTTTAGTTCACGTAACCTTGAGCTCTCATGACCTTAAAATGAAGTGACTGGAGCTCTGGGACCTTGAGTTAGCGTAATCCCAAACCCCAGTGACCTTGAATTTACGAGACTTTCTACTTAGGTGTCTTCAAAAATTGAAACTTTTAGCAAAAAATTGGTTTTTTTGAACTTGAGCTCACGTGACTTTGACCTGAAGTGACATTGACTGTACGTGACCTTGAACTTCTATGAACTTGAGCTTACGTGACTTGGAACTCACGTGATCTTAAGCTATGTGATCCTAAATCTGCGTGACCTTGAAACCTTATGACTCAGAGATTAAGTGGCCTTGACCTCTCGTGATCTTGAACTCACGCGATCTTAAGCTCGTCTGATTTTGAATTCATGTGATCTTGAGCCTATGTTACCTTCAGGTCAAATGACTAAGATCAAGTGACGTTTAATACGCATGACCTTAAGCTTTCATGAATTTGAATTCGAGTGACGTTGCCTTTACGCGACGTTTAACCACGTGACTTCCAGCTGACGCGACCATGAACAAACGTGACCTTGAGTTTACGTGATTCTGATCTAACGCGACCTTGAGCTAACGTGACCCTGACCTATACTGATCTTGACCGCACGTGAACTTAAATCCACGTGACGGTGAGAGCACGTCGTTTTGGATCCAAAAATTACGTTAGTTTAAAATCACGTTATCTTAAGCTCGTGTGATTTTGAACCCTTTTGATCTTTAGCTCACGGAACCTTGAGCTCACATTACCCTAAAATTAAATGATGCTAAGCTCTGGGGCCTTTAGTTAGCATAATACTAAATTCCAGTGACCTCGACAACGACAACTCCAGTGACCTTGACAACTCCAGTGACCTTGACAATTCCAGTGACCCTGACAACTCTAGTGACCTCGAGTTTACGAGTCTTTCTACTTACGTGACTTCAAAAATTGCAACTTTTTGCAAAAAATTGGGTTTTTGACCATTTTTTTAAATGTCAAGTTTTTTCAAAGGTTGACATTTTCTTGCAATTTTATTTTAAAATTGAGACTTTTTTTGTAAAATTTGGACTTTTTTGAAATTGTTTTTTGAAATTTTTACTTTTGAAAATTCCATATTTTTGAATCTTTCAATTTTTGGGAAATTTAAACTTTTTTTCCAAAATCCCTTTTGACATTTTTTGCTCGTGTTTAGTATTTTACGAAGGCGTAGAAAGTACATCGATTCAAAAATAATATTTTAGAAATTGCGCTTTTATTTTCTTGAAATTTTGGTTTTTTTATAGAAATTTAGAGTTTAATCTCGAAATTTCGACTTCTTTCTCAAAATTTCGACTTCAATCTAGGAATTTTACTTTTCACCACGACATTTTGTCTTTATTTTTGAAATTCCGAAATTAGGGTCAAAAATTCTTTTTTTTTTGAAATTTAGACTTTAATCTCAACATTTAAACTTTTTTCTTGAAATTTCAACTTAACAATCAAAATGTTCACTTTTTTATCAAAATTTTAACTAAGATCTTAAAATTTGGACGCCTTACTCGAAATTTTGACTTTTTTGTCAAAATTTCGATTTTAATTCCGAAATTTTGACTTTAAAAGCAAACTTTTGACTTTTTTCTCAAAATTTCGACTTTAATCTAGAAATTTTAACTTTGAACACGACGTTTCGACTTTTTTCTCGAAATTCCGAGACGAAAGTCAAAATTTCAAATTGAATCTTGGTATTTCGACATGCAACTCGAAAATTCGATTATTTTCTTGAAATTTTAACTTTAATCTCGAAATTTTTGACTTTGAACAAAATTATACTATTTTTTTCAAAATTTCATTTTTTTTGATTTTTTTTTACTATTTTTCAATATTTTAGAAAGTCGCAGAAAGGATATCGATTAAAAAGACATTTTTTCGTACAAATTGCAACTTTTTTCTGGAAATTTTTTATTCTTTTCTCGGAATTTCAATTTTTTCTCGGAATTTCGATTGTTTCTCGAAATTCCGAAATCAAAGTCGAAACCTTGACTTTAACTCCAAATTTTAATTTTTTTCTCGAAATTTCGACTTCGAACTGAAAATTTTGAGCTTCGTCTCAAAATATCGACATTAATCTAGAAATTTTGACCTCAAACCCGAAATTTCGACTTTTTTCTCGAGATTTCGATTTTAGTTTCGAGCTTTAAGAAGAGTTTTTACGAATTGATTTCACAATTTCAATATTTTGAGAAGATTTTTTTTGGACTTCAACTTTTCATGAACATTTCGACAACATTTTTTAAAATTTTGACTTATTTCAAAGTTTTGGAATATATTCAAAATTTTCCTTTTTTTGAACATTTAATTTTGGTAAAAGGGACTGGTCTTTGGTTGTCTTCAAAAACTGAAATACAAATTTTGTTCCCTGAAACCAAGAAAGATTAAAAAAACACCACAAAGGTTGTACTCAGACCTCTGTTGTAATTTTGAATTTCTTTTAGTTTAAGGGGACAAGATTTGTATTTCAATTTTTGAAGAATTATTTTTTTTCAAATTTCGACTTCTCTAAAAATATAGAATATTTTTAAACGGTCGCTTTATATTTTTCAAATTTTCGAATTAAAATTTTCAATTATTTTTTTAACATTTCGAATACTTTTCCAGACTTTTAAGTCTTTAAATTCTTTGAAAAATTATACTTTGTTTTTAAAATTACATCTCCTTTGAAATTTTTATTATTTTTGAAGGGCGTTGAAATGACATTGATTGAGTATCTTTCTGAAGATGATAGCTTGGCCATCGAAACGCGTGAGAGCAACCTCTGTTGCGGTCAAGATTTGTATTTTAATTTTTGAAGATAATGGAGGACTTTGATTAGATGGAGTTTTTTTTTTAGAAATTCCCACTTTTTTTCGAAATTTCGACTTTTTTCTGGAAATTTTGATGTTTTTCTCAAAATTTAGACTTGCAAACTAGAAATTTTGACTTTTTTCTCGAAATTTTGGCTTAAGTCTTGAAATTTTGATTGGAAATTCGAAATTAAACTTTTTCCTCGAAATTCCGAGATAAAAGTAAAAGAAATGGGAGCAGCGAAAGGAAAATATATAAAAAAGAACAATTGGGGGAGCAAAATAAAAATATGAAAAAGAAAAATTGGAGGGGGGAGTGCAAAAATGAAAATATATAAATAAGAAAAATGGGGGGCAAGACAAAATTAAATTATATAAAAAAGAAAAATGAAGGAAAGAGCAGAAGAAAAATGGGGGCAAAATGAAAATATATAAAAAAGAAAAACTGGGAGAGCAAAATGAAAATATGAAAAAGAAAAATTAGGGGAGTGCAAAAATAAAAATTTATACAAAGGAAAAATGGGAGCAAGAGAAAAATTGGGGGGAGGTCGCAAAATTAAAATATATAAAAAAGAAAAATGAAGGGGAGGGCAAATGAATTTTGGATGTAGTCTAGAAATTTTAATTGGAAATTCAAAATTTAGACTTTTTTCTTGAAATTCCGTGACAAAAGTAAAAAAAAATGGGGGGAGCGAAATGAAAATATATAAAAAAGAACAATTGGGGGAGCAAAATGAAAATATGAAAAGGAAAAATTGGAGGAGGGAGTGCAAAAATAAAAATATATAAATAGGAAAAATGGGGAGGCAAAAGAAAAATGGGGGGGGGACAAAATTAAAATATATAAAAAAGAAAAGTGTAGAAAAGGGAAAAAAGAAAAATGGGGGGCAAAATGAAATATATAAAAAAGGAAAAATGGGGGTTTAAAATGAAAATATATAAAAAGAAAATGGGGTGGACAAAAAACTTGGGGGGAAGGGCAAAATTGCGGGAATCAAAAGAAATGAGGGGGGCAAAAATGCAGGGGGGGTCAGAAAATTGGGGAGGAGACCAAATGAAAATTTATTTAAATAAGCTTGGGGGGAAGGGGGTAAAATGAAAATATGAAAATAATGAGAGAGGGGGGGATGAAAGTATGAAAAGGAACAATTGAGAGGCTTTGAAATGAAAATATATAAAAAAGAAAAATTGGAGGTGGGGGACAGATGGAGTGGGGGGGAGTGGAAATATTTATGGAACTGATACCTGTGTTGATAATGTCTCAGATAAAAAGCATTCATTCGCAATTCGCAATAAGTCGATGACTAACACAGTTTATGAGATCTCTTTAGATTGCGCTAAAATGTTCGCAATTACTGAGTTGCGTGAACTAGTGGTTGCTCCCAAAATATTCATCTAAATGAAATAATGTAAAAGACAAATTTGATCTGCACTCTATGCTGCAACTGAAACGAGTTTTTATTTGGAAAAAAAAATTACTACATGAATCAAAAGCCTTGGAATGCAAGCACCTACTTTTAAAAGTTTAACATTTTCGATTTTTAATTTTCTTTTTAAAATTTCAACGTTTACCTAACCCTTCCCAAAAAATACCATATATTTTTCAGTGAACTATATAATTTTCGGCATATGCTGAAAAATACTGCATTCAGTCGAAAAAATGGCAACCCTACTCCAAGAAAAAACAGGGATTTTGAACTAAAACCGGCTTTAGCTATCTACTAAACTTTAACTTTATAGTGATGTCGACTTTTTTCTTCAAATATATCAATCAATTTTAATATCAAGATATGCCTTATCGAAAAAAATACAACATAAGAAAAAATGTCACCTTTTAAATAGAACTTCTAATTTTATAAATGTGACACTGGAGAATTTTAATCGAGACGTTTCAACAAAATATCCAAAAAATCGTCAATGTCCGCTTAATTAGATACGACTTTTGCGATTAACATTCATCACCATCATAAATCGCTCGTTAAGGTGTGTCAATGAAATTTCACCCGTCTAAACTCGAAAGTTTTAAGTTATTCTGAGCGAATAAAACGCCCATAAAGATATTCCATCTTCTCGGTTATTAAATTGGGCTTCATCTGAATATAAACGAAAAGCATTTGTGTAAATAGAGTAACAACTCGATTTGGAATCTTTCGACTTTAAATGGCCGCTCTATAGACTCATTTGAAACTTTGAATGATATTCAAACTCGAAAGTGGAATAAATATTCGAAGCAGCCGAATTTCGTTTCAACTTTCTAAAATAAGTTTGGCAGTATTTAGAAGACAAGAAGGCAACTGCGATGTTCTTTTATGTCGCCCCACCCACCAAATTTCAACTTGTGACAGTCAAACATGATTCCCTCTCGGGACTAAACTTTTTTTTTACTGAAACGATAAAAGTCAGATATATTAGAAGCAATTTGGAATAAGGCGAGGAGTGGGGAGAGGAGGAGTTGCACTTTAATAGCAGTCTTGATGGCTTCTTAATTAATAGCATAATAGCGCCCGCGAAAGTTGTCTAAAATATAAAGTTTTATTGCGGTTTCCAAGAGATAAAAGTAGTAAACTTTATCCAGACAGATAATGACTTAATTAGTGTGCTAGTGCCGCAGGTTAGAACCTGCCATTCTAGAACCACCCGCATTGTTTTATGTGAGAACGAGTTGTATTTCATCGGGGTTATAAGCTTGAGTTAAAAATATGTAAGGTTGATCAACCCCAGGTCCATAGAGCAAGGAGGGCGAATGCCCGATGACACGAAAAAAATTGACATTTTAGAAATTATTTTTAAGTTCAATCCACTCGCAAAGGCCAACCACTATTGTGCTTTCAATGTCTATGAAAATTCCTAGTTCATTTTTTATTGAATAGTTCTCCTTCAATATTTAAGAATGTTGACTTATGTCAAAAGTTCTATTTTTATTCAGAGTTTTCGCATTTTTCAAGATCTCGACTTCTCTAGATTGATCCTACTTTGAAAATGTCTGTATCTTCTTATAAAAATCAGTTCCTTCATAAATTTCATTTTATTATACTGAAAATCTACACTATTCAAATTATCGGTTTTTCTCAAAATTTTTCTTATTTTATAAACTTTGAGTATTTTAAAATGCTGAATTTTTTGAAAGTTTCCACCTTTTTTTTTAAAAAAAAGTCGAGTCTTTTTAAGTAACCTTCAAAATTTTGACATTTGTGCAACTTTGGAAAAATCCGATTTTTTTATAAATATTTCAAATTTTTATCAAAAAAATCTTTAAAAATTCTTGACTTTTACTCGATATGACGTTTTCTGAAAGTGATTTTTTTCTCTGAAGAATTCGACTGTTTTAAAAATTTTAACATTTTTAAAAATCTCGAATTTTTGATAATTTCAAAATTTAAAAATTTTCCCTATTTCGAAATTTTGACCATTTAAAAAAAATGTTGCCTTCAAAAATTTACCCTTTCTTGGAATTTTTACCTTCTTGTCAATTTGGACCCCTTTGAAACAATCTGACTTTTCAAAATTAATATTTTTCTGAAATTTACATATTTATAAATTTTTTTCTCAAAATTTTAACGTTTTTGCAACTTTACAAAAATCGGATTTTTTTATGACCATTTCGGCTTTTTATGAAAAAAAAACTTTTTAAACATTTCGACTTTTACTCTAAATGTTGACGCTTTCTAAAAATGATTTTTATTTTTTCTGAAGAATTCGACTGTTTCGAAAATTTCAACATTTTTAAAAATCCCGAATTGTTGATAATTTCAAAATTTAAAAATTTTCCCTATTTGGCAATTTTGACCATTTAAAAAAAATGGTAACTTCCAAATTTAGACTTTCTAGGAATTTTTACCTTCTTGTCAATTTGGACCCCTTTAAAACAATCTGACTTTTCAAAATTTATATTTTTCTGAAATTTACATCTTTATAAATTTTTTTCTCAAAATTTTAACATTTTTGCAACTTGTCAAAAATTCGCTTTTTTATAACTATTTCGGCTTTTTATCAAAAAAACTTTTTAAACATTTCGACTTTTACTCGAAATGTTGAGGCTTTCTGAAAATGATTTTTATTTTTTTCTGAAGAATTCGACTGTTTTGAAAATTTCGACATTTTTAAAAATCTCGAATTTTTGATAATTTCAAAATTTAAAAATTTTCTTTATTTCGAAATTTTGACCATTTAAAAAAATGTTGACTTCAAAATTTAGACTTTCTTGGAATTTTTACCTTCTTGTCAATTTGGACCTCTTTAAAACAATCGACTTTTCAAAATTTATAGTCTTCTGAAATTTACATCTTTATAAATTTTTTTCTCAAAATTTCAACATTTTTGGAACTTTTCAAAAATTCGATTTTTTTATGACTATTTTGGCTTTTTATGAAAAAAAACTTTTTAAACATTTCGACTTTTACTCTAAATGTTGACGCTTTCTAAAAATGATTTTTATTTTTTCTGAAGAATTCGACTGTTTTGAAAATTTCAACATTTTTAAGAATCCCGAAGTTTTGATAATTTCAAAATTTAAAAATTTTCCCTGTTTCGAAATTTTGACCATTTTAAAAAAATGTTGACTTCCAAATTTAGACTTTCTTGGAGTTTTTATCTTCTTGTCGATTTGAACGCCTTTAAAACAATCTGACTTTTCAAAATGTATATTTTTCTGAAATTTACATCTTTATACATTTTTTTCCCAAAATTTTAACATTTTGGCAACTTTTCAAAAATTCGATTTTTTTATAACTATTTCGGCTTTTTATCAAAAAAAAAACTTTTTAACATTTCGACTTTTACTCGAAATGTTGACGCTTTCTGAAAATGATTTTTTTTTTTTTTGAAGAATTCGACTGTTTTCAAAATTTCCACACTTTTTAAAAATCTTGCTTTTTTGAGAATTAAAAAATGTTCCCTATTTCTAAATTACGACTTTATTTGTAAAAATATCGACTTCAAAATTTCTAGAAATTCTTGTCTTAACAACTTCAACCTTTTACACAATTCAGATTTCCATCTTAATAAAAATTTTGATTTTCTTCTTAAAGTTTCAGCTTTTTTTCAAAATTTTGACTCATTCTCAAGATTTTCAATGTTTACGAACCACTTTTTGCAATTTCAGCTTTGAGAAAAACTTAGCTTTAAAGAATGTCTCTATTTTTCAATATTTTGATTTTTTCCCGAAAAGTGGTATTTTCCTGAAAAATTATCTTCTCTTTGAAAATCTTAGCTTTGAGAAGTATATTTCCTTTTTGGAAATTTTAAATATCAAAAATTTCCACTATTTCTAAATTTTGACTTTTTGGTAAAAATTTCGACTTCAAAATTTCGACTCTCGAAATTCTTACCTTCTCGTCAACTTCGACCGAAAAAATTTGACTTCAAAATTTAGACTTCCTTTGAGTTTTTACCTTCTTTTCAATTGAAATTTGATAATGTGACCTTTCAAAATTTATATTTTTCTGAAATTTGCATCTATAAATTTTTTTCTCAAAAATTTAACATTTTTGCAACTTTTTGTGACTATTCCGGCTTTTTATGAAAAAAAAACTTTTTAAACATTTCGACTCTTACTCCAAATGTTGACGCTTTCTGAAAATGAGTTTTAATTTTGATTGAAGGGTTCGACTTTTGCGAAAATTTCAACATTTTTAACAATCTTGCAGCTTGCAAATTTAAAAATTTTCCATGTTTCTAAATTTTGACTTTTTTTGTAAAAATGGCGACCTCAAAATTTGGACTTTCCCGAAATTTTTACCCCCTTGTCAACTTCGATCTTTTTATGGAATCTGACATTTCAAAATTTAAATTTTGTGTTGAAAGCACCATTTTAATGAAATTTGTGATCTTTTTCTCAAAATTTTGACTTTTTTTCGATATTTTGACCTATTCCCGAAATGTTCAGTTTTTACAAATTATTGTTCCACCAAAATTGTTGTTGAACATTCCGGCTCTTGAAAAATTCTGCCTATTAAAAATTTCGACATTTCAAAATTTTTCTATTTCTAAATTTAGGCGTTTTGTCAAAATTTAGACTTCAAAGTTTTGACTTTTTCATAAAACTGTTGCTAATTTTTACTTCTTTAAAAAATTTGAACAATGCAAACTTAACACCTTTTCCAAATTCTCATTTCGATGAAAAATTTGATTTTCTACCCAAAAATTTTGGGTTTTTCCCAAAATTCTAACTTTTTCTCAAAATGCTGAATTTTGACGAATCATTTCTGAAACTTTCTCTTTTTGGTTTTCAAGAATTTCTACTTCCAACGACTCTATCTCAAAATTTGTCCTTTTTGTAAATGTTTCCTACGCTAAAACGTTCCTTCTTATTTCCTTATTTTTGAATTTCAATTTTTAAAAAATGCTTCTTTAGCATTTAAAAAATCTGATTTCTTATAAAAATGTTGGTTTTTTTCCGAAAGTTTTCAGAAATGACTATTTTGAAAATTTCGATTTGTTTCATATGTTGGCTTTCAAAATTCTACCTCTTATTTTCAAAATTTCGATTTTTTAAGTTTTAACGTCGTTTTAAACTATACAGTTTTTTAAATTTAACTTCTTTTTACACTCTAAACTTTTTTCGAAATTTTTATGTTATTGAAACTTTTCGTAAGTGTCTGGGCTGTTTTTTAAGTATTTGGGCTTTTTTTTGCCAATTTTGATATTTTTTGAATAATTTGGACTATTTGAAATCCTTGAATATTTTTAAAAATTTTGATTTTATTAAAAAAATGTAAAGCAGATATATTTTGAGTGAAATTTCGGAAGTTTAAAGTGGAAATTTAAAGAGAAAAAAAAATTTTTTTTAGAAAAAATGTGTCATCTACTTTGACACCTAATTTTTTTTAGAAAAAATGTGTCATCTACTTTAACACCTAATTTTTTTTTAACCTAAGAAAATTGAAATTTCTAGATTAAGGACAAATTTTAGAGAAAAAATCGTTCCCATTTAAAGGCGAAACTTTTCAAAGTAAAAGTTTTCAAGTTTTAGTTCACAAATTGTGTAAAAGAAGTCGAAATTTTGAGAAAAACCTCAGGTTTATAAAAAAAAAGTTTAAGAGTAAACTTCTAGAAAAAAAAAACAAAATTAGAGTTTAAATTCAAAATTATGAAAAAATACAAAGTCAACAATTTACAAGAAAAAAACATTTTAGAAAAAAAGAAACTTCGACTGTTAAACTAAAAAACCAAAATAAAAAACTGACAATTTTGAGGTGAAAGTCAAATTGCTAGAATTGACGTGACCTTGAACATACGAGACCTTGATCTAAGGTCATTCTGAACTCAGGTGACCTTGAGCTTACGTTACGTTCTAGAAAAAAGACCAAATTTAGAATTTAAATTCAAAATTACGAAAAAATACAAAGGCAATAATTTATAAGAATAAAACATTTTAGCCAAAAAGATATTTCGACCTTTAAACTAAAAAACCAAAATAAAAAACTGACAATTTTGAGGTGGAAGTCAAATTGCTAGAATTTAACGTAACCTTGAACATACGCGACCTTGATCTAACGTCAATCTGAACTCAGGTGACCTTGAGCTTACGTTACGTTCTAGAAAAAAAACACAAAAATTGGAGTTTAAATTCAAAATTAAGACAAAATACAAAGTCAATAATTTATAGGAAAAAAATATTTTAGAAAAAAAAAATTGACCTTTAAACTAAAAAAAAATAAAATACAGAAACTAGCAATTTCGAGGTGAAAGTCAAATTGTTAGAATTTAATGTTGAAATACAAATGTTGTCCTCTGAAACCAAGAAAGATCAAAAACACAACAGAGGTTGCTCTAATGCATTTCATCTTCAGAGAGATACTAGAATTTAACGTGACCTTGAACATACGCAACCTTGATCTAACATCATTCGGAAACC
Source organism: Dastarcus helophoroides (assembly GCA_028583605.1). NCBI lineage: Eukaryota > Metazoa > Arthropoda > Insecta > Coleoptera > Bothrideridae > Dastarcus > Dastarcus helophoroides. The sequence continues at coordinate 21,237,233 of CM053337.1, read as the reverse complement.
AGGTGACCTTCAGCTTACATGAGTTCTATCTCACGTAACCTTAAGCTCATGGGACCTTTAACCTGCGTGGCCTTGAAACCATATGATCTTGAGTTTTAGGTTTATAAAAAATGAGTTTAAGGGCGAAGTTCTAGAAAAAAGACCAAATTTAGAGTTTAAAGTGAAAATTACGAAAAAATACAAAGTCAACAATTTTTAACAAAAAAAAATTTTAGAAAAAAAGAAATTTTGACCTTTAAACTAAAAAACCAAAATAAAAAACTGACAATTTTGAGGTGAAAGTCAAATTGATAGAATTTAATGTTGAAACATAAATCTTGTCCCCTGAAACCAAGAAAGATTAAAAACACAACAGAGGTTGCTCTAGTGCGTTTCGATAGCTAAGCTATCATCTTCAGAGAGATACTAAAATTTAACATGACCTTGAACATACGCAACCTTGATCTAACATCGTCCTGAAATCAGGTGACCTTGGGCTTACATGAATTCTACCTCACGTAACGATAAGCTCATGTGACCTTAATTCTGCGTGGCCTTGAACTCTTGTGACTCTCAGATTAAGTGGCTTTGAGCTCACGTGATCTTAAATTCACTCGATCTCAACTTCGTCTGATTTTGAAATCATATGATCTTGAGCTTTAGGTTTATAAAAAATGAGTTTAAGGGTAAAGTTCTAGGAAAAAAGAGCAAATTTAGAGTTTAAAGTCAAAATTACGAAAAAATACAAAGTCAACAATTTAAAAAAAAGATTTTAGAAAACCAGAAACTTCGGCCTTTAAACTAAAAAAAAACAAAATAAAAAACTGACGATTTTGAGGTGAAACTCAAATTGTTAGAATTTAGTGTGAGGTTAAACATACGCGGCCTTGATCTAACGTTATTTTGATCTCAGGTGACCTTGAGCTCACGTTTCCTTGAACTTACATGAATTCTACCTCATGTGACCTTAAACTCATGCGATCTTAAATCTACGTGGCCTTGAACCCTCGTGATTTTCAGATTAAGTGGCTTTGAGCTCACATGATCTTAAGCTCATGTGATCTTAAACCTACGTGACCATGAACTCTCGTGACTCTCAGAGATAAAGTGGCTTTGAGCTCACGTGAGCTTAAATTCACTCGATCTCAACTTCGTCTGATTTTAAAATCATATGATCTTGAGTTTTAGGTTTATAAAAAATGAGTTTAAGGGTAAAGTTTTAGGAAAAAAGACCAAATTTAGAGTTTAAAGTCAAAATTACGAAAAAATACAAAGTCAACAATTTTTAAGAAAAAAAGATTTTAGAAGAAAAGGAATTTTGACATTTAAACTAAGAAAACAAAACAAAAAAACTGACCATTTTGAGGTGAAAGTCAAATTGTTAGAATTTAACATGAGCTTAAACATACGCGACCTTGATCTAACGTCATTTTGAACTCAGATGACCTTGAGCTTACGTTCCCTTGAACTTACATCAATTCTACCTTACGTGACCTTAAGTTCATGCGATTTTAAATCAACATGGCCTTGAACCTTCGTGATTCCCAGATTAAGTGGCTTTAAGCTCACATAATCTTAAGCTCATGTGATCTTAAATCTATGTGGCCTTGAACTCTCGTGAATCTCAAAGATTAAGTGGCTTTGAGCTTACGTGATCTTAAATTCATTCGATCTCAAGTTTGTCTGATTTTAAAATCTTGTGACCTTGAGCTTTAGGTTTATAAAAAATGAGTTTAAGAATAAGGTTCTAAAAAAAAAGATCAAATTCAGAGTTTAAAGTCAAAATTAAGAATAAATACAAAGTCAAAAAATTTTTAAGAAAAAAAGATTTTAGAAAAAAAGAAATTTCGAACTTTCAATTAAAAAAACAAAACAAAAAACAGACGATTTTGAGGTGAAAGTCAAATTGTTAGAATTTAACGTGAGCTTAAACATACGCGACCTTGATCTAACGTCATTTTGAACTCAGGTGACCTTGAGCTTACGTTCCCTTGAACTTACATGAATTCTACCTCACGTGACCTTAAGCTCATGCGATCTTAAATCTACGTGGCCTCGAACCCTCGTGGTTCTCAGATTAAGTGGCTTTAAGCTCACGTGATTTAGGCTCATTTGATCTTAAACCTACGTGGTCTTGAATTCTCGTGACTTATAGAGATTAAGTGGCTTTGAGCTCACCAGATCATAAATTCACTCGATCTTAAGCTCGTCTGATTTTGAAATTATGTAATCTTGAGTTTAAATTATCTCGAGGTTACACGCCTTTTAGATTAAGTGACCTCACGCTCACGTCACTGTAAAATTATGTGACCTTGAACCCACGCGACTAAGAGACATGATCTTGAGTTTAGGTTACCTTAAGGCTACACGACTTTTAGATTAAGTGACTTTAGGCTCACGTTAGTGTAAAATTACGTAAGCTTGGACCCACGCTGCTCTAAGACATGATCTTGAGCTTTTTGAAATCATGTGATCTTGAGCTTTAGGTTTATAAAAAATTAGTTTAAGAGTAAAGTTCTAGAAAAAAAGATCAAATTTTAAGTTTAAAGTCAAAATTATGAAAAAATACAAAGTCAAAAATTTTTAAGAAAAAAGATTTTAGAAAAAAGAAATGTTGACCTTTAAACTAAAAAAACAAAATCAAAAACTGACGATTTTAAGGTGAAAGTCAAATTGTTAGAATTTAACGTGAGCTTAAACATACGCGACCTTGATCTAACGTCATTTTGAACTCAGGTGACCTTGAGCTTACGTTTCCTTGAACTTACATGAATTCTACCTCACGTGACCTTAAGCTCATGCGATTTTGAATCTACGTTGCATTGAACCCTCGTGATTCTCAGATTAAGTGCCTTTAAGCTCACGTGATCTTAAGCTCATGTAATCTTAAACCTACACAAGAGTTTCGCCTCTGGTATGGTGGATATACTGAGTTACCGTGCTCTTCTGTCTAAACTTTCTTATCCTTTGTACCAATTTTCAATTTAGAAGAGTTTCGCCTCTGGTATGGTGGACATACTGAGTTACCGTGCTCTGATGTTTTTAAATTGGCCTTTTCATTCTTTCATTTTTGCATATTCCCTCATATTCCTCTCTTCATTTATTTTTTCTTTTCTTTGTTCCTGAAGAAGCCCCCTACGATGGTGGGCGAAACGTCGAACACTTTAAGTAGTTCTTTGACACGGTCCATTTCCGGAAGAAGTATATCTTGTATTAAACCTACGTGGCCTTGAACTCTCCTGACTCTCAGAGATTAAGTGGCTTTGAGCTCACGTGATCTTGAATTCACTCGATCTAAAGCTAGTCTGATTTTGAAATCATGTGATCTTGAGTTTAAATTATATATACAAGGATAGATGAAGAGCCTTCTTAAACAAGGATATGTTGTAATTTTTGAGAAAAATTCTTATCGGTAATGAGTTCCATAGTTTGGAAGTTCGATAGAAAAAGAAGTCTCCGTAGATAGAAGTCCTCACTGCGTCAGAGTGGACCGCACACGACTTTTAGATTAAGTGACCTCATGCTTACGTTGCTGTAAAATTAAATGACCTCACGCTCACGTTACCGTAAATTTACGTGACCTTGAACCCACCTGACTAAGAGACATGATCTTGAGCTTAGGTTACTTTGAGGTTACACGACTTTTAGATTAAGTGACTTTAGGCTCACGTTAGGGTATAATTACGTCAGCTTGAACCCACGCGACTATGAGACATGATCTTGAGCTTAGATTACCTTGAGGTTACACGACTTTTAGATTAGGTGACCTTAGGCTCACGTTACTGAAAAATTACGTGACCTTGAACCCAAGCTACTATAAGACAAAGTGGTCTTGAGCCTACGTGGTCTTGAACTCAGTCGATATTAAGTTGGTCTGATATGGAACTCATGTGATATTGAGCTCAGAGTATTTTGAGATCACATGGCTTCGAGGTCACACGACGTTAAGATTCAGTGACGTTGAACACATATGTTAACCATTTTAAATTGTTCATGTTTTTGTAAATTGTTCGTTTGTAAGTGGATTTTTTAAAATTTTAATCCACTCGCAAAGGGTAACTCAATTATGCCTTCAAAGAACTGCGAGTAGGATGCGGAAACAAGGATAGATGAAGCGCCTTATTAAAGAAGGATACGTTGTAATTTTTGAGGAAAATTCTTTTCGGTAATGAATTCCTTAGTTTGGAAGTTCGATAGAAAAAGAAGTCTCCGTAGATAGAAGTCCTCACTGCGTCAGACTGGACCGCACAGGAATTTGCTGTCTCTGACTGTGTTGTTCTTCTTGTTTTCTTGCCTTCTTGCCTTTGTGCCTTCTTGCCTTTTTGCCTTCTTGCCTTCTTGCCTTCTTGCCTTCTTGCCTTCTTGCCTTCTTGCCTTCTTGCCTTCTTGCCTTCTTGCCTTCTTGCCTTCTTGCCTCAAGAATCTTGCCTCAAGAATCTTGCCCTTGGGGGATCAATCGTGCGAGCATCTTCCGTGATAGTACTTGTAGAAAAGGGACAAGTCAGCAACCGTCCGTCTGTGCTCTAGTGTTTCCAGAGAATTGATAAAACTCTCGTCATCAATTAGGTGAATGGGTCTTTTTTGAATTGAATCCAAAAGAGCTAAAGTGTACTTTGGGGTTGCACTCCAAACATGAGAACAGTATTGGCTAGTGTTGACCCAACTTGAGCTTTGTATAGCCTGAGTAGCTGATGAGATGTGAAGTACTTTTTTGCTCTAAAAAGAAAGCCTAGCTTCTGAGAGGCGGATTTGGCAATGGCGCGCACATGATCGTCCCAAGAGAAGTTAGTGCTCGCGTTTACTCTTAGGATAGATAAATTAGATCCCATCGGGAGAATTTCCTGTTTTTGCTTGAGATTACAATAGTTTTGTTTACCCAGGGCGCCTACCCTTAAAAACCACTGGAGGAAGTCACCAAGGATTCCAGGAACGAGGACACCTCTCCAACTATTTCGCCACTACCTCAAAGCCACCCCCAGGCTTCACAACAGAACATATCGCCAGATAAGTTCGAAATTTCTATTTTAAATTTGAAATGTTGAGAATAAACCAAATTATTTAAAGTCTAAGTTTCGAAATTATGAAGCCTTATTCTAGAAAAAGCCGAAACTTCTACAAAATGGAGAAACTTAAAATCGTGACCCCTAGTCGTGGCTCAAGGCCACTTAATCTGAGAATTACGAGGGTTCAAGGCCACGTAGATTTAGGATCGCATGAGCTTAAGGTCACGTAAGGTAGAATTCATGTAAGTTCAAGAAAACGTAAGCTCAAGGTCACCTGAGTTCAAAATGACGTTAGATCAAAGTCGCGCATGTTTAAGCTCACGTTAAATTCTAACAATTTGACTTTCACCTCAAAATGGTCAGTTTTTTTTTTGTTTTTTTAGTTTAAAAGTCGAAAATTCTTTTTTTTCTAAATTCTTTTTTTCTTAAAAATTGTTGACTTTGTATTTTTTCGTAATTTTGACTTTAAACTCTAAATTTGGTCTTCTTTTCTAGAACTTTACTCTTAAACTCATTTTTTATAAACCTAAAGCTCAAGATCACATTATTTCAAAATCAGACGAACTTGAGATCGAGTAAATTTAAGATCACGTGAGCCCTAGTCACGATTTTAAATTTAATCCTGAATGTTTGGAACCAAATTCGAAATTTTAGAAAAAAGTCGAAGAAATATTTTATAATTTTCAAAACAAAAAAAATTGGTTACTCTACTATATTCGAAATTCCGAATTTTTTTGGTCGGTATTAAAGTTCGATGTGTTCTTTTTAACATGAATTACTCAACATACTGTTGCAGGCTTATCGGTTCAAAATGATTATTAAACACTTGCTGAATAATACCCACTTTATTACCAAACTCAACTCGGAACACTACAATCGAATAATGAACTCACTGACTGACGTCTAACTACTAACTCACTAACTATACTGTCTAACTGACTGACTGACTCGAGGGAAAGGCGACCGCCTTATATAGTTTTGGCTCCCAAGTTCTAGAAAAATCTTGCAGATAAGGCTTATCGTTTGCCGAAATTTCTGGCTTATCTGTCGTTTGCTTCGTTATCGCCGCTTTCGCCTTATCAGATATTTCTATCAAATTATCTTACGTACTACATTCTATAATTTACATTTCGTTACAGTACGTTAACATTCACGTGTAAACATCTAGAAACATCAATCATATGAAGAATACTCTTCATTATTTCAATTCAAAAAGAAACATGCCTCTGGATTTAATTGGACGTTGTCCTGTTGAATTATTGCGTTTAACGGGCTTAAGAATAATCCAGTATTGAATTGGCTTTTGATAAAATACCAGGCGGCATAAATACCAAACATCCCCATCTTTGGTTAGTTATAACTTCCTCTAACTGACACAAAGAATTTCCAAGTTCCGCAGAGTTAAAACTTAATGCTGCTCCTAAGGTATTTAAAAGACGCTCGCAAATACTCTGTATAGATGCTTTTTGTGCGGACCTTTTCATAACTTCAAAGGAAATAAAATTGGAATCGCTAAATTTTCAGTTTTAAGTTTAATTATAAAATTCCTTTATAGGAGTGGCAGTTACAATTATAAGAGGCTATTGAGAAAGGCTTTTATACGTCGGTGGGGCTCTTTAAGTTGTAAATATGATTTTAATTAACCTCCCCCAAAAATATATTTGTTTCGTTTATCACTCGGACGTTGAATTAGTAATTACGTTCTTTGTTGGAACAAAGCTGATGAAAAAATAAAGACGAAATTATTTCCAGTTAATCTTTCTTATATTGGTCATTTGCAATTATCCGAGGGCATTAGGAACGTTATATTATTTTTCAGTTTTCTTATTTTCCTGCTTTTGTCCGCTTTTGTTTGGCTCGTTCCCTTCTATATATAACATTGCCCTGGTGGAGTTTTTGTTGGTTTATAAATTCATTTCGTACAGTAGTCGAGCTATTTCTCCCCGATATTACATTCTGAAGAGTAAAAACCTAATAATAGATGAAAGCAAACATATAAGCTTTTTTTCGTTTGTTCTTATTGGGGAAAAGCCCGTAAATTACGAAAATGTTTGAGCTAGCAAAATATTTTACGAATGATGTATGTTTGGGATGTGTACGCGAGTATTTAGCAATGTTAACACCGATGTTTGTTCGGCACGCCATTAATTCTATTTCATAAATAAAATTTTGATGTGGCAACACATTTTTAAGTATTATATTTTATCAGTGTCATCAATTTTTAGACCAAAATGTGCTGGCAGGGGCGATAATTTACTATTGTGGCTCACTGAAACGTAACCGGCTCGTTTGGTGATTAATTAATAAATTCAATGGTTATTGTTATTATTAATGTGGAAAATGTTACTAAATTTTGTAAATAACGTTTTTCCGATTTTCACTGAGAAATTTTTATTAGGCAGCTTTCCAAATTTACGAAGACAACTTAACCCAAATTGGATGCAATGTTGGTTAGTAAATTATAGAAACGTCTTCACATACTGAGTTTCAAAACTCCCGAAAGGAAGGTTATGAAGGTCTAAGATCACGTTAAATGACAAAAGGCCAAGATCATATCATACGTTCAGGATAACCTGGGAAATAATAATCGAGGTCGCCTACAAATTTACCTGAAAGGCACATAAGTTTAAAGTCACATGAGTTTAAGACCTCACGAGCTCAAAATGACGTGTGTTTAAGATCTCGTGAGCTCAAGGTCATCTGAATTCTGAATTATGTTAGCTCAGGATCGCAATATTCAAAGCCACGTTAGCTCAAAAGCATGTGATTTCAAGGTCGCGTTAACTCTACTCTAATTAAGTTCAAGGTCAAGCAAGCTCAAGGTTGCGTAAGTTATGACCTCAAGGTCATGTGGGCTCAAGATCAAGATCACATGAGATTAAATGCACGTGATCATAGGGGTCATGTGGGTTCAAAATCACGTGAGCTCAAGATCACGTGTGTTTGACGTCTTTTGAACCCAACGTCACGTGAGTTCGACATCACGTGACCCCAAGGTCACAAAATATCAAGGTCACGTGAGTTTTAGATAATATAATCTCCGGATTAGGTCTGTCACGTTGTTGAAGGTCGCCTGAATTTAGGATCACATTGTAAATGATTTTCAAAATTAGCTGGAAGTCAGGTGAATTGAAAATAACGTAGACTCAAGATCGCTTCAGATTAATTGACAATTTCGTCATCTGAATTTGCAACAAAGTCGATATTCTAATAAAAAACACAAAAAAGGTTGCTCTAACGCGTTTCGACAGCCAAGCTATCATCTTCACAGAGATACTGTATCTCTCTGAAGTATAGTATCTCTCTGAAGATAATAGCTTGGCTGTCGAAACGAGTTAGAGCAACCTTTGTTGTGTTTTTTAATCTTTCTTAGTTTCAGGGAACAAGATTTGTATTTCAGTTCTTGCAGAATCTTGAAATTTTGGAAAAAAATAGAGATTTTCAGAATATTTGATGATGCCTTATCTCAAAATTTTTTGAAAATTTGGAATTTCAAAAAATTCCAAATTTGGAAAACAAGTAAAAATGTTGAAAAAGGGGCAAGACGTTTAAAAGCAGTTAAAATTTTGAAAAAGTCAAAAATATGAAAGTTAATTTATCGAAAACTTTTCACAAAGAGGTTAATAAAGTCCACATTCTCAAAAAAAATCGAAAATTCTGAAAAAAAGGCTAAAGTTTTAAAAATACTAGAAATTTTCTTAAAAAGGCGAAATTTTAAAAACATGTCCCGATTCAAAAAATTTTAAAATTGCCAGTCAATTTTTCAAAATTTTCTATAAGTCTATATACTAAAGAAAAGCTAAAATTATTAAAAAAGTCAAAATTTGAGTAGTTTAAATTTTCAAAAAGGTTTTATATTTTTTCAAAAGCCAAACCTTTTGAACGGACATTTTCGTAAAAAGTTAAAATGTTGAAAAAACGTCGAAATTTTCAAATAAAAATCGAAATATAAATTTTGAGAAAAAAATTTCGACATTTTGAAAAAGTCTAAATTTGGCAAAAATTTGCTAAATTTTCAGAAAAATTCCTGAAACGAAACGAAATTTCTTGAAAAAATCCAAATTTGACCAAACATCTTAACATTTCTAGAAAAATTCCCAAAACAAATCGAAATTTTGCTAAATTTTCAGAAAAGTTCCTGAAACGAAACGAAATTTCTTGAAAAAATCCAAATTTGGCCAAACATCTCAGTATTTCTAGAAAAATTCCCAAAACAAATCGAAATTTTGCAAGCTTATGAAATTTTAAAAATAAGAACAGACATTTTCAAAAAAATTGAGATTTTGAAAATGGCAGTCAACTTTTCGAAATTTTCTGTAAGTCTAAATACTGAAGAAAAGCCATTATTATCAAAAAAGTCAAAATTTGAGTAGTTTAAATTTTCAAAAAGGTTGAATATTTTTTTAAAGCCAAATGTTTTGAACGGACATTTTCGTAAAAAGTGAAAATGTTGAAAAAATGTCGACATTTTCAAATAAAAATTGAAATCTAAAAAAAATGGACATTATGAGAAAAAAATTTTGACATTTTGAAAAAGTCGAGATCGAAATTGAAAAAATTTCGATTTTTAATAAATTTAGTGAAACTAAAAATATTATAATTTCCCAAAAAAAATATGATTAAAATTTTGAAATTTTAAAAAAGATCGAAAATTTAAAAAGTTAAAAGTCCAGTTTTAATATTTTTTACATTTTCAGAAAAAGTAAAAATTCTAAAAAGGTGAACATTTTTTTAAAATGTTCTTAATTTTCAAAAAAAAATACCAAAAAAAACAAAACACCGAAAAGTTTAAATATTTTCGAAAATGGAGACATTTTTAAAAGAGTGTTCACAGATTTTCGGAAAAGTCAATACTTAAAAATAAAATAAAGTTGAAGTTATAAGAAAAAAGTCTAAATTTCGAATACAATCGAAATTTGGAAAAAATCCAGTCTTTCAAAAAAACGCGACATTATTCAAAAATTTTCATTGTCAAGTTTTCTAAGAAATTTAAAATTATCGAAAAGTTAGATTTTGAAAATGTTGAAATTTTTAGTTGAAATTCTAAAAAGTTAAAATTTTGAAAAAATCGACATTTTGGATCAAATATAAAACGCTAAACGTTGTCGCAGCACCTCGAATAGTTTTGGTTACGAGCCGTCACTGTTCCCAGCTTCCATCAACAGGCCACTGCAGATAATAAGATGGCTTCTTAGTCACGGTACGAGGCGTTAAATACCGCGACGCATTCCAAAATTTCTAATAAAAAAAATTGAATGATAATATTGGCGTAGTTTAATTTTGAAAGTTTTTTCTTGGATTTTAAACACTAATATTTATATTTTAATTATTTATTCCTAATAAGAAAAATCCGATACATATTTGTTTTCTGCTTTTTTTTATTTAGGCATTTTTGGTGTTTTTACAAAGATGTAGAAGGGGCATGCATTTATAAAAATATATTTAAAAATATGAAGTTTAAACTGGAAATTATGAGACTAAAGTGAAAATCTATACTTTATTCTCTAAATTTCGACTTTTTTTAAGGAAATTTCATAAATAAAGTCGAAATGTCGGCTTTAATCTGGAAACTTCAACTTTTTTTTCACGAAATTTAGATAAGTCGAAATTTCTTATTCCATGGTTAAGTTAGGCAGATGACAGTTAAGCCCCACCAACCCTTAGAATATAAGACTATATTCTAAGCACCAACTCTTTTACAATTTAATATTGACACCACTAGGGTACGTTCAGTTCGACTTTTTTCTTAACAGTTCAAGGTTGAAGTAGAATTTTTGAGAAAAAAGTCGAAATTTCGAGTTCAAAGTCGACATTTTACAAAAGCGTAGAAAGGCATTGATTAAAAATTATTATATTTAGAAATTTCGACATTTTACAAAAGCGTAAAAAGGACATTGATTAAAAAAAAATATTTTTAAAGATTTCGACTTTTTTCTCGAAATTTCGACTTTAATCTTGAAATTTCGGATTTAAATTCGAAATTTCGGCTTTAAGTTCGAAATTTCGCCTTTACACTTAAAATTTCGACCTTTTTCTCAAAAATTCGGCTTTTCTCTTAAAATTTCAACTTTTTTTCTAAAATTTTGAGATTAATTTTGGATTTTAGAAGTTGATATCGAATTTTTTCTCGAAATTTCTCTATGATTAAATTAGGCAGGTGACAGTTACGCCCCACCATTCCTCTTTCCCAACAATCTTGACAGTTGGTAGTAGGGTGCGTTCAATAATTGCTATTTTTAATCAGCAAATTTTGGTCCTTTTTTTTTAGAAATTTCGAGATTAAAATTGAAATTTCAAAGAAAAAAGTCGATCCAGTTTTAAATCGAAATTCCGTGATTAAGATCAAAATTTTGAGAAAAAGTCGAAATTTGAGAAAAAAGTTGAAATTTCGAAAAAAAAAGTCGAAATTGAGAAAAAGGTCGAAATTTGTAGAAAAAAAGTCGAAAATTTAAGTTTAGTTGAAATTTCGAGAAAAATGTCAAAATTTCGATATTAAAGTCAAAATTTCGAGAAAAAAAATCGTTATTTGAGAAAAAGGTCGAAAATTGAGAAGAAGAAAACGAAATTTCGAGAAAAATGACGAACTTTTCAGATTAAGGTCGAAATTTTGAGAAAAAAGTCGAAATTTAAGAAAAACGTCGAAATTTCGAGAAAAAGTCGAAATTTTGAAATATTTCGAGAAAAAAGTCGAAATTTGACAAAAAGGTCGAGATTTCGAAAAAAGTCGAAACTTCGAGAAAAAAATGTTGAAATTTCGAAAAAAAAAAAGTCGAAACTTTGACTTTAAATTCGAAATTTCCAGAAAAATGTCGCAATTTCGATATTAAGGTCAAAATTTCGAGAAAAAAGTAGAAATTGGGAAAAAAAAAGAAATTTTGCGAAAAAGGTCGAAATTTGAAGAAAAAAGACAAAATTTTGAGACAAAAAGTCGAAATTTGAGAAAAAAATCAAAATTTCGAGAAAAAAGTCAAAAGTTCGAGCCTGAAATCAAAATTTGAAAAAAAAGTCGAAATTTCTAAAAATAACATTTTCTTTTAATCGATGTCTTTTCTATGCCTTTGTAACATTTCAAAAAAGTTGAAATGTGAAGAAAAAAGTCGAGATATTAAGAAAAAAACTCGAAATTTTGAATTTAAAGTCGAAATTTCGAAAAAAAATTTCGAAATTTCGATAGTTAAGGGCAAAATTTCGAGAAAAAAGCCGAAATTTCTAAGAATAACTTTTTTTTTTGATATCTTTTCTATGCCTTTGTAACATTTCGAAAAAATTGAAATTTGAAGAAAAAAGTAGAAAATTAAGAAAAAAGTCGAGATTTTGAGAAAAAAACTCGAAATTTTGAATTTAAAGTCGAAATTTCGAAGAAAAATGTCGAAATTTCGATATTTAAGAGCAACATTTCAAGAAAAAAGTTGAAATTTGAGAAAAACGTCAAAATTTCGAGAAAAAAGTCGAAATTTCTAAAAATAACTTTTTTTTTTAAATCGATATCTTTTCTATGCCTTTGTTACATTTCGAAAAAGTTGAAATTTGAAGAAAAAAGTTGAAAATTAAGACAAAAGTCGAGATTTTAAGAAAAAACTCGAAATTTTGAGTTTAAAGTCGAAATTTCGAAGAAAATGTCGAAATTTCGATATTTAAGGGCAAAATTTCGAGAAAAAAGTTGAAATTTGAGAAAAACGTCAAAATTTCTAGAAAAAAGTCGAAATTTCGAGATATTTCAAGAAAAAAGTCGGAATTTGAGAAAAAAGTCGAGATTTCTAGAAAAAAGTCGAAATTTCGAGTAAAAAAAGGTCGAAATTTCGAGAAGAAAATCGAAATCTGCGAGAAAAGTCGAAAGTTTGAGTCTAAAGTCGAAATTTTGAGAAAAATATCGAAAAGTTAATATTAAGGTCAAAATGTCGAGAAAAAAGTTAAAATTTTGAGAAAAGAAACGAAATTTCGAGAAAAAGGTTGAAATTTCGAGAAAAAATCGAAATTTGAGAAAAAAGTTAAAATTTCGAGAAAAAAGGCGAAGTTGAGAAAAAAGTCGAAATTTCGAGAAAAAGTCGAAATTTTGAGAGAAAAAAGTCGAAATTTCGAGAAAAAGTCGAAATTTTGAGAGAAAAATGTCGAAATTTCAGAAAAAATCAAAATTACGAGAAAAAAGTCGAAATTTTGAGAGAAAAAAGTCGAAATTTCAGAAAAAAGTCAAAATTACGAGAAAAAGTTGAAATTTCGAGCTTAAAACCAAAATTTGAGAATAAAAATCGAATTTTTTAATCGATGTTCTTTCTGCGCCTTTGTAACATTTTGAAAAAGTTGAAATTTCCAGAAAAAGTCGAAAATTAAAAAAAAAATTGAAATGTTGAGAAAAAAAGTCGAACTTTTGGGTTTAAAGTCGAAATTTTGATATTAAGGTCAAAATTTCGAGAAAAAAGTCAAAATTTCAGGAAAACGTCGAAATTTTAAGAAAAAATTCGAAATTTGAGAAAAAAGTTGGGATTTCGAGAAAAAAGTAGAAATTTCGAGAAAAAAGTCGAAATTTATAAAAATAAGGTTTTTTTTAAATCGATGTCCTTTCTGCGCCTCTGCAACATTTCGAAAAAGTTGAAATTTCCAGAAAAAAGTCGGAATTTTAGAAAAAATTTGAAATGTTGAGAAAAAAGTCGAAATTTTCGGTTTAAAGTCGAAATTTAGAGAAAAATGTCGAAATTTCGATATTGAGGTCAAAATTTCGAGAAAATAGTCAAAATTTCAGGAAAACGTCCAAATTTTTAGAAAAAATTCGAAATTTAAGAAAAAACCTGTGATTTCGAGAAAAAAATCGAAATTTCGAAAAGAAAAGTCGAAATTTCGAGAAAAAAGTCGAAATTTCGAAAAAAAAAATCGAAATTTGCGGGAAAAGTCGAAATTTTGAAAAAAAAAGTCGAAATTTATAAAAATAACTTTTTTTTTAATCGATGTCCTTTTTGCGCCTTTGTATTATTTCGAAAAAGTTGAAATTTCCAGAAAAAAGTCGAAATTTAAGAAAAAATTTGAAATGTTGAGAAGAAAGTCGAAATTTTCGGTTTAAAGTCGAAATTTAGAGAAAAATGTTGAAATTTCGATATTAAGGTCAAAATTTCGAGAAAAAAGTCCAAATTTCAGAAAAACGTCGAAATTTTTAGAAAAAATTCGAAATTTGAGAAAAAAGTTGAGATTTCGAGAAAAAAATCAGAATTTCGAAAAAAAAAAGTCGAAATTTCGAGAAAAAAGTCGAAATTTCGAAAAAAAAATCCAAATTTGCGAGAAAAGTCGACATTTCGAGAAAAAAAGTCGAAATTTCGAGAAAAAAAGTCGAAATTTTGAGTTTAAAGTCGAAATTTCGAGAAAAATGGCCAAATGTTAAGGTGAAAATTTCGAAAAAAAAGCCGGTAATTGAGAAAAAAATCGTAAATTGAGAGAAAAAAACGACATTTCGAGACAAAAGTCGAACTTTTCAGATTAAGGTAGAAATTTAGAGAAAAAGTCGAAATTTTGAAATATTTTAAGAAAAAAGTCGACATTTCGGGAAAAAAATCGAATTTCGAGAAAAAAAAGTCGAAATTTCGAGGTTAAAAACGAAATGTCTAAAAATAACATTTATTTTTTAAATCGATTTTCTTTCTACACGTTTGTACCATTTCGAAAAAGTTCAAATTTTCAGAAAAAAGTCGAAATTTCCAGAAAAAAGTCGAAATTTCGAGGTTAAAAACGAAATTTCTAAAAATAACATTTATTTTTTAAATCGATTTTCTTTCTACGCGTTTGTACCATTTCGAAAAAGTTCAAATTTTCAGATAAAAGTCGAAATTTCCAGAAAAAAGTGGAAATTTTGAGAAAAAAAGTGGAAATTTGAGAAAAACGTAAAAACTTGAAATAAAAGTTTCAGAAAAAAATCGAAATTCTAAATATAACAATTTTCTTTAATCAATGTCCTTTCTGCGCCTCTGTAACATTTCGTTAAATTTCAATTTAAAAATTAAAATTTTTGCTTTTTTCTAGAAATTTTGACTTTTTTTCGAAATTTGGGAATTATTGTAAAGTCGCAAATTGCAAATATCATGTTTTAAAAATCGCGCGCTTGTCATTTTATGAATCCAACCAATGGAAATTCACAAATCACGTGACCAATTTTAACCAATAACTGTTTGGAATGCGTCGCGGTATTTAACGCCTCGTGTCACGGACCATAGTAATAAAATCTGAATTTCGGTTGCGCCACATTCACCAACACAAAACAAACGCCACCACTGCAACAAAACAATCAAATTTTTTCAGCGTGGTCAGCCGCCGCAGTCGCTGAAAAGCCACCGACGAATTCTTTAAAGATTAACTCCAGTTGCGCCCTTATTCGGAAGTATCGCCTTTAGAACGTGATCCAAAAACAAGGTTGCTCAAGGAGGTCATCAGGAAACCCATTAGGACAAATACGTTTAGTTTCAGCTGGAAGTGGGACGGAATTTTTATCCGAATAGGGAAAGTCACGCGATCGGAGTCACGTTGGTTAATGAGATGTGCCGCCTTCGATATATATAAATTAGACCGGCGATAAATCCGATCGATTTCTGTTGGGCAATAATCCCGATTAGTTCGATAATCGACTTGCATCACAAATCAGGATCCTCTATGTTTGTATAATCAGCACACGCTGATTATTGCGCTAAGCGCATTATATTACGATGCGGAATATCTTTCCTAACAAATTTAATAATCCAGAAGTTTAATTTTTCCATAGTTTTGAAGTTATCAAAGAAGTTTCAGATTGAAATTTTCATTGAATAGCATATGAAGAGATTCAGCTAGAAAGGTTGCATTGGAGCGCGAGTTTTAATAGAAGTTTCGAATACTAAATACTTGGCAAAGCTATTAGCATACTCATCATGCTCTTACATTAATAATACTCCGACAGAGAGCTAGAGAAACATTCTATTTTGCCGATTGATTACATACACGAAGTCTGAGCCTTCTGCCGCTACCGCTGTTTAGAACTGAAAGCTGAAAGGGCGTACATATTCCTCTTGTTCACTTCGGTCTCAACTTCGAAACTGCCGTAAATATTCCAAGGTGAGCACATACGTAAAATGACTTACTTTATTGGCGCAATTTCAACTTGTTTGTTGCCGTGCCACGTGCAAAATTTCTATAGAATTTACACCCCATTAAACAGCTTTAGTTCCTCCTTTGTTCCAACTTTTTACTGCGCTGGAAATGTAATAATGATTCACAAAAAAAAGCAACACTAACTCAGGGTACCATACAAATAAGTGAGCAAAATAAAATCCATTGGTAACACTATATACATCCTCCAAGTCAGATGGACGCCAAGACCATCCATATCGCAGGGATGCACAAAATTTTTAAAACATCGATACTATATCCAAGTGATGTATCGAAGAAGTTATATCGATACGTTTCGATACGTTTTATTCGATATTCGGGGTATCATATAAATCCAATGCTATACGGCACGTCTCCTCAACCAAGGAGGCGCGCCTCTCATAATTTCGCTATTTTCAAAATTCCTACTTTTTAAAACAAATTTTTGCTTGTTTCAAAATTTCGACTTTTCTTAACATCTTGACTTTCAAAATTCGATATTTCACAAAAAACATCTGCTTTTGTCTAAAATTTCGGCTTTTTTAAAATTAAACTTTGAAAATTATAACTTCCTTTAAAAATTTCAGTTTTTAAGCTTCCAATTTTTTCAAAAAATTTCGAGTATTTTGAAAGAAGTAAAAATTTGTTAACGGTTTTTATTTCAGATTTAGGACCTCTTTTTCCAGCATTTGCACTTATGTTTAGATTTTTGACTTTTAATCAAATTTTGAAGTTTTTACTTTTTTAAAATGTCGACTTTGATTTTTCGAAGGTTCAAACTTTTTGAAAATTTTGACCTTTTTCGAAAATTTTGAAACTTAAGTCATTTAAATTTTTTCGAAAATTTCGATTTTTTTTGTTGGAAAATCAATTTTATTGACAATATTAACATGTTTTTTAAATTTATAATTTTTTTTCAATTCCCGATTGTTTTTAAAGTTTCGAATTTTTTTGAAAATTTTGATTTTTTTAAATTCCATTTATAATTAAACTCTATATGTCGACTTTTTGGCAAATTTCGATTTTTTAAAAATTTTTTGCAAATTTTTTGGAAACTTGCGCTTTTCTATGAAAACCTTCATTTTTTGAAAATTTTAAATGTTTCTGTTGAATTTTCGAAATTTGTCAAAATTTTGCTTTCAAATTTATGCGTCTTTTCCCAAAATTTCAACCTTTTTTTGAAAATGCCTTTCAAAAATTTCGACTTTTTTTTAAACTTATCTATCTTTTCAACTTTTGACTTTTTCGAAAATTTGAAACTTTTTTCAAAATATTTTTTAAAACTTTTTTTAATTTCGAATTCTTTTGAAAATTTTCCCATTTATTCATTTTCAATTTTTTTGAAAATTTTGACCTATTTCGAAAATCGTTTTTTTTAAGTTTTTTGACCATTTATACGAATTATTTTCAGAATTTCGACTGATTTTATTTTAACTTCTTATAAAAATTTCGACATTAGTCAACATTTCTCTTGAATATTCTACATTTTTGAAGACTTGTTGCTTTTCTTTGAAAATCTTCATTTTCTTGAAAATTTTTAATGTTTTTATTAAAATTTCAAAATTTATCCAAATTTTGTTTTCAAATTTTCGCACCTTTTCCCAAAATTTTAACTTTATTTTTGAAAATGTCTTTTAAAAATTTCGATCTTTTTTATATTTATCGATCCTTTCAAATTTTGACTTTATCGAAAATTTGAAACTTTTTAAAAATATTGTTACGCGTTTATCTGTTCGAATTGATTACACTTATCGAATAATACTCACTTTATTACCAAACTAAACTCGGATCACTACAACTGGATAATGAACTCACTTATTGACTTCTTACTAATTCACTAACTACTCTGACTTTTAACTAACTAACTCAAGAGAAAGCTGACCGCCTTATATAGTTTTGGCATCCGGCTTCTAGAACTTTTCGGCAGATAAGGCTTATCGTTTGCCGAAATTTCTGGAACGCTTATCTGTTTCGTTATCGCGGCCGTTTTCTCCTTATCAGATCCTTCTAGAAATTTTTTTATTTACTACATTCTACAATTCTATTCTAAATTCTATTCCATCTATTTACATTGCGTTACGATATTTTTTGAAACTTTTTTCAATTTCGAATATTTTTGAAAATTTACCCATTTATTCATTTTTTTAATTTTTTCGAAAATTTCGGCTTATTTCGAAAATCACTTTTTTTGAGTTTTTTGACCATTTGTCAATATTTTGATTTTTTAAATTTATACGAATTATTTTCAGAATTTCGACTGATTTTATTTTAAATTTTAACTTCTTATAAAAATTTCGAAAATAGTCAACATTTTTCTTAAATGATCTTTGTTTTTGGAGACTTGTTGCTTTTCTTTGTAAACCTTTATTATTTTGAAAATTTTAAATGTTTCTATTAAAATTTCGAAATTTGTCCAAATTTTGTTTTCAAATTTTTGCACATTTTCCAAAAATTTTATTTTGAAAATGCCTTTCAAAAATTTCGGCTTTTTTTAAACTTATCTATCTTTTAAATTTTGACTTTTTTGAAGATTTGAAACTTTTTTCAAAATATTTTTTGAAACTTTTTTATTTTCGAATATTTTTGAAAATTTTCCCATTTATTGAAGTTTCAATTATTTCGAAAATTTTGACTTATTTCGAAAATCGTTTTTTCAGTTTTTTGACCATTTGTCAATATTTTAATTTTTTATATTTATACGAATTATTTTCAGAATTTTACCGATTTTATTTAAAATTTTAATTTTTTATAAAAATTTTGACATTTCGGAAAATTTTTCTTAAATGTTCTACTTTTTTCAAATTTTGAAAATTTATCTATTTTTCAAAATGTTGAAAATTTTTTATATTTTTTGCTATTCAAAAATTTATATTTTCTAAATTGCTTGGGTTTTTTAGATTGCATTTTTCGAAAAACTTTTGTTTTCCAAAATTTTCTTTTTTTTTCGATTTTTTAAAAATTAAATACAAACTTTTTTCAAGACCGAAATATATTTGAAAGCTGTGATTTTTTGGAAAATGTTTACTTTTCATGAAAATTTCTGCATTTTTCAAAAAATTTAAAAAAACATGTTAATATTGTCAATAAAATTGATTTTCCAACAATCGAAATTTTCGAAAATTCAGTATTCAACATTCAAAATTTTAAAATTTCACAATTTCAGAATTTCAACATTTCAACATTTAAATTTCAAAATTTCAAAATTTCAAAATTTCAAAATTTCAAAAATTTCAAATTAAATTTCAAAATTTCAAAATTTCAAAATTTCAAAATTTCAAAATTTCAAAATTTCAAAATTTCAAAATTTCAAAATTTCAAAATTTCAAATTTCAAAATTTCAAAATTTCAAAATTTCAAAATTTCAAAATTTCAAAATTTCAAAATTTCAAAATTTCAAAATTTCAAAATTTCAAAATTTCATAATTTCAAAATTTCAAAATTTCAAAATTTCAAAATTTCAAAATTTCAAAATTTCAAAATTTCAAAATTTCAAAATTTCAAAATTTCAAAATTTCAAAATTTCAAAATTTCAAAATTTCAAAATTTCAAAATTTCAAAATTTCAAAATTTCAAAATTTCAAAATTTCAAAATTTCAAAATTTCAAAATTTCAAAATTTCAAAATTTCAAAATTTCAAAATTTCAAAATTTCAAAATTTCAAAATTTCAAAATTTCAAAATTTCAAAATTCAAAATTTCAAAATTTCAAGATTCCAAGATTCAAAATTTCAAATTTTCAAAATTTCTAGGTTTCAAAATTTTAAATTTTCACAATTTCAAAATTGCAGGATTCTAAGATCCCAAGATTCCAAGATTCAAATTTCAAAATTCCAAAATTTCAAGATTCCAGATTCCAAGTTCGAAAATATTCAAATTCCAAAATTTTAAGATTCCAAAATCCGAAATTTCAAGATTCCAAGATTCAAAATTTCAAAATTTCACGATTTCAATTTAAATTTCACAATTTCAAAATCCTCTGAAATGATAGCTTTGCTAGCGAAAAGCGTTAGATCAACCTCTGCTGTATTTTTTAATCTTTCTTGGTTTTCAGGAGACAAGGACCACTCCGTTTCATCAAAAAATTTTGGTTATTTAAAATTAAAAAAAAGTATTGTCGTTTTTTTTTTCAAGTTAAAATTTTTTTGATTAAAATTTTTGAAAGAATGAAATTTAAAGAAAATGCAAAATTTTAAAAAGCAGGGAGATATCAAACAACTTTTAAAATTTGCCAAATAGTTGAAAATGTCAAAAGAAGTCGACATTTCGGGAAAAAAAATCGAATTTCGAGAAAAAAAGTCGAAATTTCGAGGTTAAAAACGAAATGTCTAAAAATAACATTTATTTTTTAAATCGATTTTCTTTCTACACGTTTGTACCATTTCGAAAAAGTTCAAATTTTCAGAAAAAAGTCGAAATTTCCAGAAAAAAGTCGAAATTTCGAGGTTAAAAACGAAATTTCTAAAAATAACATTTATTTTTTAAATCGATTTTCTTTCTACGCGTTTGTACCATTTCGAAAAAGTTCAAATTTTCAGATAAAAGTCGAAATTTCCAGAAAAAAGTGGAAATTTTGAGAAAAAAAGTGGAAATTTGAGAAAAACGTAAAAACTTGAAATAAAAGTTTCAGAAAAAAATCGAAATTCTAAATATAACAATTTTCTTTAATCAATGTCCTTTCTGCGCCTCTGTAACATTTCGTTAAATTTCAATTTAAAAATTAAAATTTTTGCTTTTTTCTAGAAATTTGACTTTTTTTCGAAATTTGGGAATTATTGTAAAGTCGCAAATTGCAAATATCATGTTTTAAAAATCGCGCGCTTGTCATTTTATGAATCCAACCAATGGAAATTCACAAATCACGTGACCAATTTTAACCAATAACTGTTTGGAATGCGTCGCGGTATTTAACGCCTCGTGTCACGGACCATAGTAATAAAATCTGAATTTCGGTTGCGCCACATTCACCAACACAAAACAAACGCCACCACTGCAACAAAACAATCAAATTTTTTCAGCGTGGTCAGCCGCCGCAGTCGCTGAAAAGCCACCGACGAATTCTTTAAAGATTAACTCCAGTTGCGCCCTTATTCGGAAGTATCGCCTTTAGAACGTGATCCAAAAACAAGGTTGCTCAAGGAGGTCATCAGGAAACCCATTAGGACAAATACGTTTAGTTTCAGCTGGAAGTGGGACGGAATTTTTATCCGAATAGGGAAAGTCACGCGATCGGAGTCACGTTGGTTAATGAGATGTGCCGCCTTCGATATATATAAATTAGACCGGCGATAAATCCGATCGATTTCTGTTGGGCAATAATCCCGATTAGTTCGATAATCGACTTGCATCACAAATCAGGATCCTCTATGTTTGTATAATCAGCACACGCTGATTATTGCGCTAAGCGCATTATATTACGATGCGGAATATCTTTCCTAACAAATTTAATAATCCAGAAGTTTAATTTTTCCATAGTTTTGAAGTTATCAAAGAAGTTTCAGATTGAAATTTTCATTGAATAGCATATGAAGAGATTCAGCTAGAAAGGTTGCATTGGAGCGCGAGTTTTAATAGAAGTTTCGAATACTAAATACTTGGCAAAGCTATTAGCATACTCATCATGCTCTTACATTAATAATACTCCGACAGAGAGCTAGAGAAACATTCTATTTTGCCGATTGATTACATACACGAAGTCTGAGCCTTCTGCCGCTACCGCTGTTTAGAACTGAAAGCTGAAAGGGCGTACATATTCCTCTTGTTCACTTCGGTCTCAACTTCGAAACTGCC
Source organism: Dastarcus helophoroides (assembly GCA_028583605.1). Taxonomy (NCBI): domain Eukaryota; kingdom Metazoa; phylum Arthropoda; class Insecta; order Coleoptera; family Bothrideridae; genus Dastarcus; species Dastarcus helophoroides. The sequence continues at coordinate 21,215,368 of CM053337.1, read as the reverse complement.
GTAAATATTCCAAGGTGAGCACATACGTAAAATGACTTACTTTATTGGCGCAATTTCAACTTGTTTGTTGCCGTGCCACGTGCAAAATTTCTATAGAATTTACACCCCATTAAACAGCTTTAGTTCCTCCTTTGTTCCAACTTTTTACTGCGCTGGAAATGTAATAATGATTCACAAAAAAAAGCAACACTAACTCAGGGTACCATACAAATAAGTGAGCAAAATAAAATCCATTGGTAACACTATATACATCCTCCAAGTCAGATGGACGCCAAGACCATCCATATCGCAGGGATGCACAAAATTTTTAAAACATCGATACTATATCCAAGTGATGTATCGAAGAAGTTATATCGATACGTTTCGATACGTTTTATTCGATATTCGGGGTATCATATAAATCCAATGCTATACGGCACGTCTCCTCAACCAAGGAGGCGCGCCTCTCATAATTTCGCTATTTTCAAAATTCCTACTTTTTAAAACAAATTTTTGCTTGTTTCAAAATTTCGACTTTTCTTAACATCTTGACTTTCAAAATTCGATATTTCACAAAAAACATCTGCTTTTGTCTAAAATTTCGGCTTTTTTAAAATTAAACTTTGAAAATTATAACTTCCTTTAAAAATTTCAGTTTTTAAGCTTCCAATTTTTTTCAAAAAATTTCGAGTATTTTGAAAGAAGTAAAAATTTGTTAACGGTTTTTATTTCAGATTTAGGACCTCTTTTTCCAGCATTTGCACTTATGTTTAGATTTTTGACTTTTAATCAAATTTTGAAGTTTTTACTTTTTTAAAATGTCGACTTTGATTTTTCGAAGGTTCAAACTTTTTGAAAATTTTGACCTTTTTCGAAAATTTTGAAACTTAAGTCATTTAAATTTTTTCGAAAATTTCGATTTTTTTTGTTGGAAAATCAATTTTATTGACAATATTAACATGTTTTTTAAATTTATAATTTTTTTTCAATTCCCGATTGTTTTTAAAGTTTCGAATTTTTTTGAAAATTTTGATTTTTTTAAATTCCATTTATAATTAAACTCTATATGTCGACTTTTTGGCAAATTTCGATTTTTTAAAAATTTTTTGCAAATTTTTTGGAAACTTGCGCTTTTCTATGAAAACCTTCATTTTTTGAAAATTTTAAATGTTTCTGTTGAATTTTCGAAATTTGTCAAAATTTTGCTTTCAAATTTATGCGTCTTTTCCCAAAATTTCAACCTTTTTTTGAAAATGCCTTTCAAAAATTTCGACTTTTTTTTAAACTTATCTATCTTTTCAACTTTTGACTTATTCGAAAATTTGAAACTTTTTTCAAAATATTTTTTAAAACTTTTTTGGAGACTTGTTGCTTTTCTTTGAAAACCTTCATTTTTTTGAAAATTTTAAATGTTTTTATTAAAATTCGAAATTCATTCAAATTTTGTTTTCAAATTTTCGTACCTTTTCCCAAAATTTTAACCTTTTTTTGAAAATGCCTTTCAAAAATTTCCACTTTTTTAAACTTATCTATCTTTTCAACTTTTGACTTTTTCGAAAATTTGAAACTTTTTTCAAAATATTTTTTAAAACTTTCTTTAATTTCGAATTTTTTTGAAAATTTTCCCATTTATTCAATTTTCAATTTTTTCGAAAATTTTGACTTATTTCGAAAATCGCCTTTTTGAGTTTTTTGACCATTTGTCAATATTTTGATTTTTTAAATTTATACGAATTATTTTCAGAATTTCGACTGATTTTATTTTAACTTCTTATAAAAATTTCGACACTAGTCAACCTTTCTCTTGAATATTCTACATTTTTGGAGACTTGTTGCTTTTCTTTGAAAACCTTCATTTTTTTGAAAATTTTAAATGTTTTTATTAAAATTTCGAAATTTATCCAAATTTTGTTTCCAAATTTTCGTACCTTTTCCCAAAATTTTAACCTTTTTTTGAAAATGCCTTTTAAAAATTTCGACTTTTTTTTAAACTTATCTATCTTTTCAACTTTTGACTTTTTCGAAAATTTGAAACTTTTTTCAAAATATTTTTTAAAACTTTTTTTAATTTCGAATTCTTTTGAAAATTTTCCCATTTATTCATTTTCAATTTTTTTGAAAATTTTGACCTATTTCGAAAATCGTTTTTTTTAAGTTTTTTGACCATTTATACGAATTATTTTCAGAATTTCGACTGATTTTATTTTAACTTCTTATAAAAATTTCGACATTAGTCAACATTTCTCTTGAATATTCTACATTTTTGAAGACTTGTTGCTTTTCTTTGAAAATCTTCATTTTCTTGAAAATTTTTAATGTTTTTATTAAAATTTCAAAATTTATCCAAATTTTGTTTTCAAATTTTCGCACCTTTTCCCAAAATTTTAACTTTATTTTTGAAAATGTCTTTTAAAAATTTCGATCTTTTTTATATTTATCGATCCTTTCAAATTTTGACTTTATCGAAAATTTGAAACTTTTTTAAAAATATTGTTACGCGTTTATCTGTTCGAATTGATTACACTTATCGAATAATACTCACTTTATTACCAAACTAAACTCGGATCACTACAACTGGATAATGAACTCACTTATTGACTTCTTACTAATTCACTAACTACTCTGACTTTTAACTAACTAACTCAAGAGAAAGCTGACCGCCTTATATAGTTTTGGCATCCGGCTTCTAGAACTTTTCGGCAGATAAGGCTTATCGTTTGCCGAAATTTCTGGAACGCTTATCTGTTTCGTTATCGCGGCCGTTTTCTCCTTATCAGATCCTTCTAGAAATTTTTTTTATTTACTACATTCTACAATTCTATTCTAAATTCTATTCCATCTATTTACATTGCGTTACGATATTTTTTGAAACTTTTTTCAATTTCGAATATTTTTGAAAATTTACCCATTTATTCATTTTTTTAATTTTTTCGAAAATTTCGGCTTATTTCGAAAATCACTTTTTTTGAGTTTTTTGACCATTTGTCAATATTTTGATTTTTTAAATTTATACGAATTATTTTCAGAATTTCGACTGATTTTATTTTAAATTTTAACTTCTTATAAAAATTTCGAAAATAGTCAACATTTTTCTTAAATGATCTTTGTTTTTGGAGACTTGTTGCTTTTCTTTGTAAACCTTTATTATTTTGAAAATTTTAAATGTTTCTATTAAAATTTCGAAATTTGTCCAAATTTTGTTTTCAAATTTTTGCACATTTTCCAAAAATTTTATTTTGAAAATGCCTTTCAAAAATTTCGGCTTTTTTTAAACTTATCTATCTTTTTAAATTTTGACTTTTTTGAAGATTTGAAACTTTTTTCAAAATATTTTTTGAAACTTTTTTATTTTCGAATATTTTTGAAAATTTTCCCATTTATTGAAGTTTCAATTATTTCGAAAATTTTGACTTATTTCGAAAATCGTTTTTTCAGTTTTTTGACCATTTGTCAATATTTTAATTTTTTATATTTATACGAATTATTTTCAGAATTTTACCGATTTTATTTAAAATTTTAATTTTTTATAAAAATTTTGACATTTCGGAAAATTTTTCTTAAATGTTCTACTTTTTTCAAATTTTTGAAAATTTATCTATTTTTCAAAATGTTGAAAATTTTTTATATTTTTTGCTATTCAAAAATTTATATTTTTCTAAATTGCTTGGGTTTTTTTAGATTGCATTTTTCGAAAAACTTTTGTTTTCCAAAATTTTCTTTTTTTTTCGATTTTTTAAAAATTAAATACAAACTTTTTTCAAGACCGAAATATATTTGAAAGCTGTGATTTTTTGGAAAATGTTTACTTTTCATGAAAATTTCTGCATTTTTCAAAAATTTAAAAAAACATGTTAATATTGTCAATAAAATTGATTTTCCAACAATCGAAATTTTCGAAAATTCAGTATTCAACATTCAAAATTTTAAAATTTCACAATTTCAGAATTTCAACATTTCAACATTTTAAAATTTCAAAATTTCAAAATTTCAAAATTTCAAAATTTCAAAATTTCAAAATTTCAAAATTTCAAAATTTCAAAATTTCAAAATTTCAAAATTTCAAAATTTCAAAATTTCAAAATTTCAAATTTCAAAATTTCAAATTTCAAAATTTCAAAATTTCAAAATTTCAAAATTTCAAAATTTCAAAATTTCAAAATTTCAAAATTTCAAAATTTCAAAATTTCAAAATTTCAAAATTTCATAATTTCAAAATTTCAAAATTTCAAAATTTCAAAATTTCAAAATTTCAAAATTTCAAAATTTCAAAATTTCAAAATTTCAAAATTTCAAAATTTCAAAATTTCAAAATTTCAAAATTTCAAAATTTCAAAATTTCAAAATTTCAAAATTTCAAAATTTCAAAATTTCAAAATTTCAAAATTTCAAAATTTCAAAATTTCAAAATTTCAAAATTTCAAAATTTCAATATTTCAAAATTTCAAAATTTCAAAATTTCAAAATTTCAAAATTTCAAAATTTCAAAATTTCAAGATTCCAAGATTCAAAATTTCAAATTTTCAAAATTTCTAGGTTTCAAAATTTTAAATTTTCACAATTTCAAAATTGCAGGATTCTAAGATCCCAAGATTCCAAGATTCAAAATTTCAAAATTCCAAAATTTCAAGATTCCAAGATTCCAAGGTTCGAAATTTCAAAATTCCAAAATTTTAAGATTCCAAAATCCGAAATTTCAAGATTCCAAGATTCAAAATTTCAAAATTTCACGATTTCAATTTTAAAATTTCACAATTTCAAAATCCCTCTGAAGATGATAGCTTTGCTAGCGAAAAGCGTTAGATCAACCTCTGCTGTATTTTTTAATCTTTCTTGGTTTCAGGAGACAAGGACCACTCCGTTTCATCAAAAAATTTTGGTTATTTAAAATTAAAAAAAAGTAATTGTCGTTTTTTTTTTAAAGTTAAAATTTTTGATTAAATATTTTGAAAGAATGAAATTTAAAGGAAAATGCAAAATTTTAAAAAGCAGGGAGATATCAAACAACTTTTAAAATTTGCCAAATAGTTGAAAATGTCAAAAAAGTCGACATTTCAAGAAACTGTCGCGATTTCAACAACTCAAAATTTTCGAATAGAGTCGAAATTTTAAAAAATTTTAAGAAAAAATCCAATGTTTTCAAAAAAGGTAGAAATTTTTGGAAAAGTCGAAATTTAAAAAAAAGTTAAATTTTAAAAGAGTTAGAAATTTTGGAATAAACATTTGAAAACAACGTTGTAATTTTTAAAAAGTCAAGGTTTTCAAAAGGTGTCAAAGGTTTGGAAATTAAAATGTATATTTTTAAAAGCAAAAAAAGACAGAGATTTAAAAAAAAGTCCAAATTTTGAAAGTCGAAAATTTTAAAACACCCAAATTTTGACAAGAAGTCTAAATTTTCTAAAAAAAGTTAAAATTTGAAATAAAACCGAAATGTTGAAAAAATACAATTTAAAAAAAAATAAATATTTAAAAAAATCTTCCCTGTCAGGTTTTCTAAAAAAATCTAGAATATTCGAAAGAGAAAGATTTTAAAAAAGCCGAAATTATCAGAAAAGTCGAAAGTTTTAAAAGTCGAAATTTTTAAAAAAGTAAACATTTGAAAAATGTTCAAATTTTGGACAGTTGAATATTGTGCAACAAGAACTTTAAATACGAAAGTTTTGTTGAAGATTCAAAATCTGGAAAGGAAACAGGAATTATAGAAAAATTCATTAAAAAAAATTGACATTTTGATTTTTTCAGAGAAGTTGTTTGCTAATTTTGAATGAAAATAGTTGAAAAGTTTAAAAAGTCAAATTTTTCAAAAAGGTCAACTGTTCGATAAGTCGAATAAGAAAGATGGAAAGATCGAAATTCTCAATAAAGTGGAAGTTCTCAAAATATGTAAGTTTCGCAGAAAAATTATACAAGAAACTCGTTCTTAGAATTTCAAATTTGACAATAATTATAATATATTATAAGTTATTATTGCAATAATAATAATAACACTTTTATTCATTTTTTTATCTTTTGGTTATTTTTTCAGATTTTAAGTTTATACTTCTAGCAAGACTTATAAAAAAGTTCCAAAATAATAAAACCAATTAATCAGTCGGAGCCTGATTTAATAAGAGCCTCATTTCATCATCTCTGGACTGTGACATTGCTTATGGACGAGTAGTCGAAGGCTATACTGTTTTCGATAGTGGAAGAGTCATCGCAAGTCAGTCATTTATTAATAACATTTTTCTGAAGCAAAATCAACTGCGTGTCCTGGAACAATTTCAGCAAAAACCTACGATTGGTCAGTTAAATGTTTTGCTATGAAAAAAAATTACGTTAAATAGTGACCTATGTAACCTTTAGTTTGCATCGCACTTCTGGTTGTAACGTCTAGCAGGACGTTGCCAACTGGAATAATCACAATGTAGCTAAAGGTGTACTTATCGAGGAATTGGGGCGCGATGAACGTTTTTCTTGGAAAAGTAAACAAATTTTAGAAAATCACGCCGCCATACAGCACATTTCCCGTTTTAAATTAGATTTCCGGGCCGGGCGACGAAGGGATTGAATTTACAAGTCCCGTCGGAAAAGTTGCCTGTCCACCTGCATTTACGCCGTTGGGTTTCCCCTGTCGTTGTTCATTTCGAGTGGATTCGTTTCGAATTTACACGAATAATAAACGCCAACTTTTGGCTACTTTATTGTCGTTTTTTTTTAAATTTCGTGTCTTGAATTGTATTATTTTTATCTGTTACTTCGTAGTAACAAAAATTATTCTTTTTAGAATCTCAATCAGTGGCGGCTGGCGTATAGGCACTGTGGAACTGCAGCACCCCCAATTTCGCTTACGAGTTTTTTTCTCAAAATTTTTTGAACACTGTTCATTACACAATTTTTTGTAGAAATTTTAAATTTTCTCTGATTTCTTTTTATAGAAATTTTAGGTTTCTTTTACAAAGTAACGACATTTAAAAAACTATTTTATTCATAATTTTAATCAAAATCACATTTTCAAAAACTAACTTTTGTAAAAGTTTTGAGAAAGAAAACAATATTTTGAGCAGGAATTAAAATTTTAAGAAAAAAGCTCAAATTTCTTTAAAAATTTCAACATTTTAAGAAAATAATTACACTTTCAAGAAAAAACTACATTAAACTTATTTCGCATTTTACTTTTTCTCTAAAAAATAAGTTCAGACGGTATCTTCGAATTTTTACCTCAAATCTCATTCTGTACAAAAATTTTGAGTTTTGTTTCAGATATTTCGATTTTTTTAGGAAGTTTCCATTTTCCTAAATATTTTATAAAAAGAAATGTTCTCGAAATTTTCATTTTTCCCAAAAGTGTTGTTCTTAAAATTTCGTTTAGAAATTCCAACTGCTCCAGATTTTTCTTTGTGTTCTTCTAATTTGCTTTAAAAATGTAAAGTTTTTTACGACACTCACAATTTAAATTTTATTTAGTAGTTTTGACAAAAAATGTTTGGACAATGCCCTAAAAGCTCTATAAAAATATCAACATTTGGGGAAAAACAAAAAATTTCGACATTTTTGTAGATATTTCAAATTTTTTTCAAATTTTGATTTTTTTCTCTAAGAAATTTTGCTTTTTTTGTATGAAATTTGTGTTTTTCTCTAAACATTTTATACAAAGAATATTTTTTTCAAATTTGGTTTTTCCTAGAGATTTTATCTCCAAAATATTTTTTTTTTGTAGAAATTTTGATTTCTCTAATTTGTTTTGGAAATTTAAAAGTTTTTTAACAAAATTTTAATATTTCTAAGTTCATTTTATTTTGTGATTTTAATAAGAAACTGAAAATTATTAAGTATAAATTTAGGAAAAATAAACTTCAAGTCTGCATAAAAATAAGAAAACTTTGGGAAAAATATTGAAATTTCAAGAAAACATGAATCTTGGAAATTTCAATTTTTTTACAATTTGATACTTCTCTAAAAAAATTGCTATAATAATACTGTAGGAGCAAAGAATATTCTGAATGTGAATTTCAAATTTTTCTACAAATGTTAAATTTATTCTTAAAATTCTCAAGTTCTAATTTAAAATTCAAATTTCGATAAAAAAAGATCATCGAAATTTAAAGATTATACTCAAAATTTCAAGGAAAAGCAGATAATATTTCTAGAAAAAGTTAAAATTTCTTATTTGTAAACAATATTTAAAAAAAAATAACATTTTTGGAATGCAGAAAAAAAATTTTTTTAAATAAATTAATTGTCAAAAATATACTTATAATTTCGACTTTTAAAGTGAGAATAATTGAAATTTTTGAGAAAAAGAGTCAGCATTTCGTGAAGAGTCAAAATTTCGAAATTAAAATTAATCAAAATATTAAAAAAAGTTTATTAACAATTTAATGTTCCAATTAAATTTTTTTTTAATTTTGAAGTTCCAGAGAAATTTCAAAAATCAAATACTCGAGGATGAAGCCAATTGTTTGTGATTAATATTCAAGTTTTGACAATTTATTTGTAAATAAAATGCAGGTTTTTTTTGGAAATTTGTTTCAAGACTTTGCACAATTTTACAAATAAAAATTTCTGTTATTATTTTTTTTATTTGAGTGTTATTTCCAAATTTTTCTCAAAAAATGTAAATTTAAAAAACAACAGTACCACTTTTAAAAAATAAAGCTAAAGTTATCAAAAAAGTTGAATTAAAAAAAGTCAAATCTTAAAAAAAATTGAAATTTTCATAGAAAGTCAAATTTTCAAAAGAAAATAAGGATTTGGAAAAAAAAATTCAATTTCAAAAATGGTCGACATTTTCAATAATTTTCGGAATGTGAATAAAAGACGATTTTTTGGAAAAATATCGACATTTAAAATAAAATGCAGAGTTTTTATTTAAATTTTCAAAGAAGCTGAATTTTCTGAATTTTGGAGAGAACTAAAAATTATCGAAAACTTCGTAATTATCAAAAAAGTTGAAATTCTGAAAAGGTACAATTTTGAAAAGTCGAAAGTTTCAATGGTTCAAGTTTAAAAAAATATTTTCTTTTAATTCGAAGATTTAATTGGAAATGTTTAAAAGAATGTATAAATAAAATTTTAAAAAAATTCGAACCTTTTTGAAGAATGTCAAGTTTTCAAAAAGAGTCGACATTTAAAAAAAAAATTCGAACTTTTGAAATGGAGTTGAAATTTTACGAAGTATGGGTCAAAAATTTCAATAAAAGGATTCAAGAAATATCTGACTTAAAAAAAATCACTATTTTTAAATAAAGGATCGACAGTTTGCAAAAAATGTCAAAATTTTGTAAAATTAAAAACGTAAGTACAATTAAGTAAGTAGTCACAATTAAATTTTGGAAAATGACTAAAATTTTGAAAAATTAAAACATTGGAAACAGGCCGAAATTGCCTTGTTCACAAGGCAAAAAATTTCAAACTCTATCAAACTTCCAAAAAAAAGTCAAAATTTTACAAAGGAAGAAATTTTCTTAAATTTCGAAATATTATAGTCGAAATTAGAAAAATTTCAAAATTTGCAAAAGATTTGAGAATTTTTATCGAATTTACAAAATAGTTCGAAATTTTAAAAAAGTTTAAATTTTGAACAGTTGGGAAATTGGCACTAAACTTTTCAATAAAAGCCAATATATTGAAATTGGAATATTGAAAACAAGTGAAAATTATCAGATAGATTGACGTTTTCAAAAGTCGAAATATTGAGAAGTTAAAATTTTGGAAAAAGTTTAAATTTTTGGTAGTTAAAATTTTGAATCAAAGTGGAACATTTCTTAAAAAGTTTAAATTTAAGGACAAAAAAATTAAAATTTTGAAAAAATGTCAAACATTTCATGAAATTTCAAAATTTTGAAAAAAATCGAAATTTTGAAAAATCTCGAAAATTAAGAAGTAGCACAATTTTTAACGAAAAAATCAAAAAAACAATTCAAACTTTGCAAAAAAAGTCGAAATTTTGAAAAATAGTTGACATTTAAATAAAAATTAGTCGAAATTATGGAGAATCGAAATTCTCATTAAAAAAATTATAATTTTCCAAAAAAAATTATAAACAAAGACGAAATTTGAAAAAAAATCGAAAACTTAAAAAGTCAAATTTCCAGTTTTGAAAAAAATTACATTTTCAGAAAAAGCAAGAATTTTCAAACGGTAAAAATTTAAAAAAAATGTAATAATTTTTAAAAAAAAATTACGAAAAAAACAGAACACCAAAAAGTCTAAATATTTACGAAAATACGAAAATTTTTAAGAGTATTCATAGTTTTTCAGAAAAGTCAATACTTAAAAATAAAATAAGGTCGAGATTACAAGAAAAAAATTTTGCAATACACTCGAAATTTAAAAAAAAATCTAACGTTTCAAAAAACGTGACATCAAAAATTTTTATTATCAATTTTGTAAAAAAACCTAAAATCTTCGAAAAGTAACGTTTTGAAAATGTCGAAATCTTAAAAACTTTAAAACGCTAAACATTGTCGCAGCACCCCCATTAATTTTTGCTACGAGCCGCCACTGATCTCAATCGCAGTAGTTATTGATGAATAGGTCATGTGGTTATGGTGATATTTTAGGATTGTTTTGAAGTTACGCATTTTTGAGACCTGAGGATTATTTTTTGGATTTCACTTTCTGACAATAAAAATAATAAATTAAAAAAATTCATGATAGACATTGGTAAATAAAAAGGAGTAATTTATGCTTACCACATATAATTTCTAGCTTCCTTAGTGACTTACCTGGAAAAAATATTTGAATTAGTTTAAAAATATTTGTAAATCATGTTAAAAAAATTATTTAGTGTAGAGAATTTAAAATTACATTTTAAAATTCTTCCTTTTATTTTGTGCAGAGTAATTTTCTGAAAGCGTTAAAGAACTGACATACAAATTTATCCCCTGACATTAAGAAAGATTAAAAAACACAACACTCGCTCTACTGCGTTTCGATAGTTAAGCTATCATCTTCAGAGAGATCTCTAAAAGAAAGTTGCATTTGTGTTCACTTCTTGACTATCATCGAACAACAGGAGCTTAATAATGAGTCACAAATAGTGCTTAAGAACACCTTACAATATACAATATACAATATACAATATACAATATACAATATACAATATACAATATACAATATACAATATACAATATACAATATACAATATACAATATACAATATACAATATACAATATACAATATACAATATACAATATACAATATACAATATACAATATACAATATACAATATACAATATACAATATACAATATACAATATACAATATACAATATACAATATACAATATACAATATACAATATACAATATACAATATACAATATACAATATACAATATACAATATACAATATACAATATACAATATACAATATACAATATACAATATACAATATACAATATACAATATACAATATACAATATACAATATACAATATACAATATACAATATACAATATACAATATACAATATACAATATACAATATACAATATACAATATACAATATACATAATCTACTGGATTTAAAGTAGAGCCGTGTGTAACTTCTACCAATAGAAATTCGTATAAGTGACCACCACGTTGGTAAATCGATCAATGAAACTATTTTTAAAGTCGCAACTGTGAACCCGCTAATGAAAATCTTTCGAGCGGTTTACTGGGATTTACTTTTAAGGCAGCTATCTCCTTCGAGGGGATGTTCGGTGGACGGTAAACGGCGATCGCAGGTATAAGTGAAAAGTTCACTTTTTCCTGTTCGGGAATTTTTTGAAGCGATACCTTTTACCTAATTGGGTAACTAAAACTACTTGAATTCAAAATATTAATAGCGTGTAGTGAATAATTAACAAAATCTTATAAAACATTTAAAATTGATTTTAAAAGCTCGAGAATTGTGGACGTATGGAATATAACGTCGTCGAGACTTCAAGAAAAAAGTTAAATATGTGTGATTTTGAAAACTTGACGTAACATATTGTAAAAAGTTCCAGAAAAATGGAATTTTTTAGATAACGGTTAAAATTTTGAAAAGAAATGCAAAATTTTAGGTACCAAGAAAAATTGTTTGTTTAAATTAGGAAGTTTTAAGTTGAGAAAAATTAGAACCTTACGAAATCGAGTACAATCTTTGAGAAAAAAGCTCATACTTTGAAAGCAAAAACTAAAGAAGAACCAAGAAAAAGGAATGTTAATACTAGGAGTGATAATAACCGCGCTACATATACTTTTTCAGTTTGCAAGCTGTGCTCCCATGGCTTCCATGAAGAAACAACATTGACAGACTTGATTAGTGATGTTATTTTACATAAACAGTTTGTTATTAAACAAAAAAACCTTTGGTTTAGCATTATACATTTTTTCTTGAAATTTTCAGTTTGTAATTCACAAGAGCAAAATTTTAAACGAAATTTTGAGAAAAGAAAAAAAAAGTCTCCATATCAAGGTCGAATGAAAAAAAAATGTAAATTAAGTGTACTCGAAATTCTAAGAAACACTCAGCATGGAGAAAATCTCAATCGAAATTTTGAGAAAACAAAAAAGTCTTCATTTCAAGGTCGAATTAAAAAAAAATATAAAGAATTAAGTGTACTCAAAATTTTAAGAAATACTCAGCTCTAGTTTGCAGAAAAACTTTGAAAGTTTAACTTGGGACCTCGAGGCAAAATTTTGGGATCGAAATTTTGATTTGTAACCTCAAAAAGTGGTCGAAATTTTGTGAAGAAATATAAAGTTTTAATGTGGTTTAAACATCTTTTAGTGGGTCACAAAAGGGAAGCAAAAAAATAAATGGGTCATGACGAGAATAGTTTGGGAAATGCTGGTCTATTAGATATATGTATATTATTGATTTAAAAAGCCCTTTAGGCAAAAAAAATAATAATTTTAAATTGTGTTTCCCTCTATTATTATCTTTATTGGTGAATACATTCGTCTTGTATGAGGGCTGAGTGCAACAAACTGCCTCTTGATCGAGGGTTCAATTCCCTGGTCCGGCTAGCCGTAGTTTTTAAAATTCAGTTTTATCTTCGCTTGATCGCGGCTGGAAATAGTTTGGATCACGCAGCATGAAAATCAAGAAGCGTTCAACAATATTGAGACAGACGATCACTCAAAAACACTCCAGTCAATTGAATTAAGGAGTGCAAAAAATCCCAAATGGTTAACTGACTTTCAAAAAGCTGTAACCTTGGAGAAAAAAGATTGTAAGAAAAAAAAATAGCCAAATTTCTAGCTTTCAATAAGTAAGTTTTGAGTTATTAGGTTCAGATATTTTTAATCGAAATCAGTCGATGCTTTGTTGATTGTTCATTTTTCCAAGTTTTAGCTCGTTCTATTCTATATATTATATATATATATATATATATATATATATATATATATATATATAATATATTTAGCTCTTCTATATATTACAGAATACTCCATTGACATTATTTGTTAAGCTTTAACATACCTAAACGCATATCAGGCCGAGGGTGCTGTATTTAATAGAGTTGGCTATGAGGCAAAACCATAATACTAGAACCAAAATTAATCTCAAAGAGTAACCTCTAGGTTTAAAAAGCTGTAACCCTGGAGAAAAAAGATTATAAGAAAAAAAAAATAGCCAAATTTATAGCTTTCAGTAATTAAGTTTTCAGTTGTTACGCTCAGATTTTCTTAGCCGAACTCAGTCGATGGTTTGTTGATTGTAAATTTTTCCAACTTTTAGCACGTTCGATTGTTTTTATTATAGAACACTTCATTGACATTATTTGTTAAGTTTTGACATACCTAAACGCATGTCGCGCCTAGTGCGTTGGTATTTAATAGAGTTGGCTATGAGGCAAACCCATACCTCAAAGAGTAACCTCTAGGTTCGAAAAGCTGTAACCTTGGATAAAAAAGATTGTAAAAAAAATAAGCTGAACTTCTAAGGTTCAGTAAGTGCGTTTTCAGTTGTTAAGTTCAGATTTTTTTAGCCGAACTCAGTCGATGACTTGTTGATTGTAAATGTTTCCAACTTTTAGTACGTTCGATTGTTTTATTACAGAACACTTAATTGACATTATTTCTTAAGTTTTGACATACCTAGACGAATGTCACGCCGAGGGCGCTTGTATTTAATAGAGTTGGCTATTCTGCAAACCCATAATACTAGAATCAAATTTATCTCAAAGATTAACCTCTAGGCAGGGGCGGCCTTTGGGGGTGGCAAGCAGGGCAACCGCCCGGGGCCTCGCTCTTGTAGGGGGCCTGGCGCAATAGCACGAATTCTAATGTTCATTTGAATTTCGAGCCTTAACCGCGCATTAAAAAACTGGACTTGCTGCTCCCTTACGTGGTACTTATCGCGCTGATATCTGTCTCATTCGCTCCAAGGAATGTTCCTTTCCTTCTCTTTCACATTGACGAAATTTCATACCAGTACCACAAGTGCTGCCAACTGCAATGGCTAAACAAAATCTGATAATACTTCATTTTCTTCGTGTTTACAATTCGGGGAATTCCCGTGTTTCATTTCAGCTGTCAACTGTCGTCGGATTATGCTTTTATATTAGAGCAGTCGTCATCATTTCTAAATCCCTGATCCTTTTAAGACATAAATGCACCTTATTTATAATGATTAATAGTTTATCTTTGTTAATAAATAATTAAAGGACAAAACTTGTCCCCTGAAGCCAAGAAGGATTTTTTGAAGATACCCAAGGACCGGTCCGTTCCACTAAAAAAAATCTTTGTGTTTATTAATTTTTCTTAGTTTCCAATAAACAATTTTAAAAGTCCAAATATATTTATTTATGACTTTGCATTTCTAGCAAAGCATTATCATTGAAATTCATAAGCGTAGGCAGGATTTAGTTCAGGGAGGGGCAAGAATCATTTTGAAAAATTGATAAAAAAAGAAAACCGGAAAACGTTCCGAGTATGTGTATATTTTCATTTAACTACATGAACTGAGTAATCGAATTTTCAGATTAACTTAGAAATTTGGAAATAGAGTCGAACTTTGCGAAAACACTCAGAAAATTGAATTTAAAATAAAAACCGATCCTTTCGGAAAACTTTAAAAACTATCCAAATTTCGAAGATTTCAAAAAATAACGGTTTTAGAAAAATACAATCAAAATGTCGAGAAAAAGGTTGAAATCTCTTACAGAAAAGTGAACATTTTCTAGAGAAATTTTAATTTTGAAAGAGACGAGGAAAAACGAATTTTGGGAAAAAGTTGGAATGTTTAGAAATTCGTGTTTAAAATAAAATTCTGACCTTTCAAAAAATCTCAAAATTTGTTGAAAATTCGAAAAAATTATATTTTTAAAGGTGGAATTTTGTGAAAAAAAGATGTAATTTTCACAAAAAGTTGGAACTTTGAGAAAAATTTTTCACTGTAAACGGAAATTTTCAGAAGCATAAAACATCCATATTTCTAGTACGAGTCAAAATTTCCAGAATAAGACAACTTTTGAGAAACATAAAATTTTCGGAAACTTAAATTTGAAAACAATCAGAAAAAAAACGAATATTAAAAAAATGAAAGTTCAATTTTGAGAGAATTTTGAGAATAAAGTCGTAATTTCCAAAGCGACCAATTTTTTTGAAAAAACCCTATTTTGGGAAAGAATTTTTTAGAAAACCGAAATTGAATAAAAACCCAACCTTTCAGAAGAACTCGAAATTTCTAAATATGCCAAAATATTTCCAAAGACCAAATGTTGTGAAAAAATTTGCAATTTCCAAAAACACTTTTCTCGCAATGTTTACTTTTTTATTCTAATTTTGAAATAATATTTAAAATTCAATAAAGAGAGTGAATGTACAAGAAATCTTTTTCTCGAAATTACCCAAAAATATTTTTCGCAACATTTTTAATTTTTGATAATATGCCGACCTAATTTAGAGAAAACAAACGTATTTCGAGAAAACTGAAATTCAAAGAAAAAGCCAATTTCGAAGAAAAAGTCCAGAAAGTTCCAGAAACTAAAATATGGCATTTTGAAATTAAGGTCAATATTTCGAAAATAAGGCGAAATATGAAGATGAAATTTCTAGTCAAATTTAAAAAAGTCAAAATTTAAATAAAAGACAACTATTCAGAAAAGTGGCCTAATTTTGATAGAAAAAATGATTTCCGAAAGAAGAGCTCAAAAAGTGGAATTTTGAGAATAAAGTCGAAATTTCTGAAAAGACGAAATGAAACTAATTTTAAGAGAAATTTAAAATTTCTAGAAAAGTTAAATATCGAATTTTGATATAAAAATATCGGGAAAAAGGCATATTTTAAGAAACCCGTTAAAAGTTCTGGAAAATCAAATTCCAAATAATCAAAATCTTCAGAAAAACCCGATGTTAATAAAAATAAAGGAATTAAAAAAAACCGAAATCTCTGAAAAGCAGTGGACATTTCTAGAAAAACTACCAAATGAAGCATCAAAGATCGAAATTTTCCAGAAAAAATTCAAATTTAAAGAAAAAGTGCAACTTTGAGAATAGCCGTCCGTTTGTGGAAAAAACGAGGTAGAAAAAAAAGGCAAAAAAAAAAGGATTTTGAGAAAAATATCAGTTTCGATTTTTCTAAATTTGTTTTTTTTTGGAAACTTCGATTTTTTTCCCTTGAAAAACAAAAAAAAGGTCAAAATTTTGAGAAAAAAGTCAAAGTTTAGTAAACACACGAAATTCTTCAGAGAGAGTCAAATTTTGTCGAAATTTTGGAAGAAGGACAAATTTTGATAAAAATGTAATTTCTAGATTTTTCTCTTGAGCGCTTGAATCAGAAGCAGACATGCGCCCTGTTCTGCCCTACCCTGAGTCAGAAAATGTTCAGTATTGAAATAATCGTCGAAATTTTGAGAAACAAGTTGTATTTCCCCATTCCAGGGGAAATTTTCTCGGAAATTTTGTCTTTTTACAAAATTTCTAAAAAAATCATTTAAAATTTCCAGATAAATATTGTTATCAAAAAATCGATCAAGTTTTAGGCAAAAGGGTAAATCTTGATAAAAAAAGTCGAAATTTTCAGAAAATCAAAGTTTAAAGAGAAGTCGAAGGAAAAAGCTAATTTTGAGAAATGATAGAATTTCGAAAAATAAAACGATGAATTTTGAGATAAAAATTCGAAATTTTTAGTTAAGTTGGATTCTGATAAAATAAATCGAATTTTAGGAATAGATTTGAAATTTCCAAAGAAATTTATGAAAAAAGACGAATTTCGTGAAATAAGTCGAAATTTCGAGCAAATATCAATAGAAGGACGATTTTTGTCGAATAGACATTTTTTAGGGAAAGTCTCCTCAGTTTAATATAAATTTTCGTTAACCACACGAGCTGGGGGAGGGGGGTCAAGCACCCTACCCTATTCTGACTACGTCTATGTTAAAACTAATTCCACAAAGACGAGGGCCTCTTAAAGATCTACTCGCCCCGGAGCCTCGCAATGGCTAAGGCCGCCACTGCCTCTAGGTTGCATCATACTTCTGATTGTAATCCAAAAATGGTATGCAGATAGCTTGCAGTATGAATTTCTATGCCTTTTGGAGTCCTGGACTAAGAAAAAAAACCAAAATAAATAATCGAAAATGATGTAAGTGATCGCGAAACGTTCCCAATTTTTGTCACATTCACCACTTCGAGAGACAAACTAGTAATTTGATCTAATTTATTAATTACTATTAATTTGATCTAACGGGCAAATTCAAGACCAAAACTTTAAATGCAAGAACATTTTTTGACGAGTATCTCGATCACCTTTCACTTTACAAGAAGTCTCCTCGCCTGAATAATTTTTAGTTGAACGTCTGAGTTTCTGGCGAGAATGGAGATCGGCGAACAGCCCTCGGGCATATTTAGAAAGTTTGTCCGAAGACTTCGTCGCTTTTAGAGCGGCCTCCATTATTCCGAGAGCATGCAGAATGTTTTCGCTTACTTTGAGAACTCGAGAAGGCGATTAATATTTAAGTGAGCCCTCATACGCGACAGTTTCCTTATCCACTATCATTAACTTTTACTTCGAGGTTATTACAACTAGTTCCTCGGTTGTAATAGGGTCTTAAAATTCTTTTGGCGTTTTCGTGTAACTTTTAAGAGTAATCACTGGCTTCAGCAGAGCTGAAATCTCTATTAAGGACGTTAAGATGTTTCACGGTTTCTTGACAATTTTGATAAATGCGCTTTGGCAGGGTTTGGATGGGAAATAACAATAAAGAAACTCCTCCAATATGTTGACAAAGCAACTTGGTAAATATGAAATTCACTTTAAAAGCTCTATGCTTCAGTGTTACACAAGTTAAACGAATACATTAAAATGCTTTACTGCGAATGTTTCTTTAAGATCGGGGCCTATGGGCCAATGTCCAATGAGCCGGACTGGCTGAGTTGTCTTTAGGAGGCTGTTTTGAAAAAAAAACAATGACATATCATGGTTTCTTTTAAATATTTTGTAAAATGTTAATAATTACTCATTATGCGCTATTAATATTTTAAATTCAGGTCGTTTTAATCACCTAACTAGGTAAAAGAAACCGCTTCATAAAATTCCCAAACAGAAAGAAGTGAACTTTCTATTTTCACCTGCGATCGCCGCTTACCATCCACCGAACGTCCCCTCGAAGGAGATAGCTGCCTCAAAAATAGATCCTGGTAAACCGCTCGAACGATTTTCATTAGCAGATACTATACAGTTCACAGTTGCGTCTCTTAAAAGAGTTCCATTATATGCTATTAATAATTTGAATTCAAGTCGTTTTAGTCACCTAATTAGGTATAAAGGGTTGATTTATAAAAATCCCAAACAGAAAAAAGTGAATTTTCTATTTTGACCTGCGGTCGCCGTTTACCGTCCACCGAACGTCCCCTCGAAGGAGATAGCTGCCTCAAAAGTAGATCCTGG
Organism: Dastarcus helophoroides; assembly: GCA_028583605.1. Taxonomy (NCBI): domain Eukaryota; kingdom Metazoa; phylum Arthropoda; class Insecta; order Coleoptera; family Bothrideridae; genus Dastarcus; species Dastarcus helophoroides. The sequence continues at coordinate 21,196,545 of CM053337.1, read as the reverse complement.
TAAACCGCTCGATAGATTTTCATTAGCAGATACTATACAGTTCACAGTTGCGTCTCTAAAAAGAGTTCCATTATATGCTATTAATAATTTGAATTCAAGTCGTTTTAGTCACCTAATTAGGTAGAAGGGGTTGCCTCATGAAATTTTCAAACGGAGAAAAGTGAAATTTTTCTTTTGACCTGCGGTCGCCGTTTACCGTCCACTGAACGTCCGCTCGAAGGAGATAGCTGCCTCAAAAGTAAATCCTGGTAAACCGCTCGAAAGATTTTCATTAGTAGATACTATATAGTTTACAGTTGCGCCTCTAAAAAGGGTCCCATTATATGCTATTAATAATTTGAATTGAAGTCGTTTTAGTCACTTAATATGGTAGAAGGTATTGCTTCATAAAATTCTCAAACAAGAAAAAGTGAAATTTATATTTTGACCTGCGGTCGCCGTCTACCGTCCCCCGAATGTACCCTCGAAGGAGATAACTGCCTCAAAAGTAGATCCTGGTAAACTGCTTGAAAGATTTTCATTAGCAGATACTATATAGTTTACAGTTGCGCCTCTAAAAAGAGTCTCATTATACGCTATTAACAATTTGAATTCAAGTCGTTTTAGTCATCTAATTAGGTAGAAGTGGCTGCTTCATAAAATTCTCAAACAGGGAAAAGTGAAATTTCTATTTTGACCTGCGGTCGCCGTTTACCATCCACCGAACGTCCCCTCGAAGGAAGAAGGAAAAGTGGATCCTGGTAAACTGCTCGAAAGATTTTAATTGGAAGATACTATACAGTTCGCAGTTGCGCCTCTAAAAATAGCCTCATTATACGCTATTAATAATGTGAATTCAAGTCGTTTGAGTCACCTAATTAGGTAGAGGGGGTTGCTTCATAAAATTCCCAAACAGGAAAAAGTGAAATTTCTATTATACGCTATTAATAATTTGAATTCAAGTCGTTTGAGTCACCTAATTAGGTAGAGGGGGTTGCTTCATAAAATTCCCAAACAGGAAAAAGTGAAATTTTTCTTTTGACCTGCGGTCGCCGTTTACCGTCCACCGAACGTCCCCTCGAAGGAGATAGCCGCCTCAAAAGTAAATCATAACAAACCGCTCGAAAAAAATCTCATTTGAAGATGTAAAGTTCACATTTGTGCCTCTAAAAATTGTCTCATTGGTTGATTAACCCACGTGGCCTTTTACACGAATTTCTATTGACGGAAGTTACAAACAGCTCTGCTTTTAATATATGTAGTAGATTATGTATCTTGAATATATATAGAAATTTTGAAAATATTTTTTGAGAGAGGAAACATGAGACGGTAAAGCTTTTCAAAAAATTTCCAATTTAAACTTTCAATTCTTGATGTTTAATATAAAGTTTTAATTTTTTATTTATTTCGCCTTTTTTTTGCAGATTTTAACCTTTAAAACAAACCGAAATTTCCAAAACAAAAATTTTGAGAATAATTGGAAATTTTCAAATAATTTTTTGGGATCTACTCTTTAAAAATACTCGATATTTGAAACAAATAGGTGAACATTTTCAAATAATTGCAAATATTTTAAAACATGGCGAAAACCTTTAAAGAAATTCAAACTTTTTCAAAAAAAAGTCGAAAATTAAAAAAAGTATACTTTTAAAAAAAGTTGATGATCTAAATAACTCGATATTTTGAAAAATATTCAATTTTTCATAAAAACTAAAAAAAAGGCACGAAAATTTGAAAAAAATCGATGTTCTTAAAAGGATCAAGTTTTGCAAAATACCCGAAATTTCCAAAAGGGCCAATTAAAAAATATTAGGATTTAAATAATCTAAATTTCCAAAAAAAAGTTACTAATTTAGAAAAAAAAAGGAGGAATTAACGAAGGAGAATTTTTTAAGACAAAAACTGCAAAAATTAAATTTTGAGGAAGCCAAATTTTACAACAAATGTCATAGCTTTTAAAAATTCATAATTTTGAAGAGTCAAAATTTTGATAAAAATTAAATCAAAAAAATAAATGAAAAGATTTCAAATCTGGATATTTTTAAAGCTAAATTTATATAAAAGGCCAAAATTTAGAGAAAAAGCATTAATTTGAATCTAAAATTTTGGGAAAATGTTGACAAAAATGGGAACTCGAAAAAAGGTGCAAATTTTGAAATGTCGAATTTTTTCAATAGGTCCTAATTTTCAATAAAAAGTCAAAATTTTGGGAAAAAAGAAACTTGAAAAAAGTTGAAATTCTGAAAGAGTAGAACTTTCTAAGAAAACCAAAATTTCCAAAAAAACAAAATTTAAAAAAATTCGAAATTTTCTAAATATTTTTAGAATCTAGTTTTCAAAAACACTCGAAACTTTGAAAAAAAAGTTAAAACTTTCAAAACATTTTAAATTGCTTAAAAATCGCGAAACCTTTGAATAAATTCAAACTTTTTTAAAAAACCAAATTTTTAAAATGTCGAAATTTCAAAAAATCGAGAATTTCCAAAAAATATATAATTTTAAGATGTGGATATTTTTAGAGCTTAATTTACATAGAAAGCCAACATTTCGAGAAAAAGCAGAAAATTTGAAGCCAAAAATTTTGAGAAAATGTTGACAAAATGGGAACTCGAAAAAAGGTGGAAATTTTGAAATGTCGAATTTTTTCAATAGGTTCAAATTTTCAACAAAAATCAAAATTTTGGAAAAAAAGAAATTTGTGAAACGTTGAAATTCTGAAAGAGTAGATCTTTCCAAAAAAAACCAAAATATAGAAAAAGAAAGTTTAGAAAAAGTCAAAATTTTCTAAAAAATTTTCAGAATCTACTTTTCAAAAACATTCAAAATTGTTAAAAATGGGTTAAAATTTTCAAATAATTCGAATTATTTTAAAAACTGGGGAAATCTTTGAAGATATTTCAAAAAATCGAAAATATCAAAAAAAATTATAATTTTGGAATGTGGATTTTTTTAAATCTTAATTTACATAAAAGGCCAACATTTTGAAAAAAAGCAGAAAATTTGAATTTAAAATTTTGAAGAAATGTTGATAAAAATGGGAACTCGAAAAAAGTGGAAATTTTTAAATGTCGAATTGTTTCAGTAGATCCAAATTTTCAACAAAAAGTAAAAATTTTGGGAAAAGAGAAAGTTAAAAAACGTTGAAATTCTGAAAGAGTAAATCTTTCCAAAAAAAACCAAAATTTTCAAAGAAAGAAATTTTAGAAAAATTCGAAATTTCTAAAAATTATTAGAAACTAGTTTTCAAAAACACCCGAAATTTAGGAAAAATAGGTTAAAATTTTAAAAAAATAGGGTAAAATTTTTAAATGTTTTCAAATACTTAAAAAAAGGCGAAACCTTTGAAAAAATTCTAAATCTTTTAAAAAAACTAAATTTTTAAAAAAACTAAATTTTTATAAAAGTAAAAAATTTAAATTAAAAATTAAAAAAATATATATATTTTTAAAATGTGGATCTTTTTAAAGCGTAATTTACATAGAAGGCCAAAATTTCGAGAAAAAGCAGAAAATTTGAAGTCCAATATTTTGAAACAAAAACGTTGACAAAGATGGGAACTCGATAAAAGGTGGAAATTTTGAAATGTCCAATTTTTTCAACAGGTCCAAATTTTCAACAAAAAGTTAAAAATTTTCCAAAAATAAAATTGTGAAACGTTGAAATTCTGAAAGAGTAGAACCTTCCAAAAAACTAACATTTCCGAAAAAAGAAGTTTTAGAAAAATTCGTAATTTACTAAAAAGTTTTAGAATATAGTTTTCAGAAATATTCAAAATTTTTAAAAATGGGTTAAAATTTTCAAATAATTTGCAATATTCTAAAAATTGGGGCAACCTTTGAAAAAATTTTGATTTTTTTAAAAAACGAAATTTTTAAAAACTCGAAATTTCAAAAAATCGAAAACTTATAAATTATAATTTTGCAATGTGGATTTTTTTAAAGCTTAATTTACATAGAAGGCCAACATTTCGAGAAAAAGCAGAGAATTTGAATTCAAAATTTTTAGGAAATGTGGACAAAAAATGGGAACTCAAAAAAAGTGGAAATTTTGAAATGTCGAATTTTTTCAACAGGTCCAAATTTTCAACAAAAAGTCCACATTTTGGAAAAAAAATTTAAAAACCGTTGAAATTCTAAAAGAGTAAAACTTTCCAAAAAAACCAAAATTTCCAAAAAAAGAAATTTTAGAAAAAATCGAAATTTACCAAAAATTTTTAAAATCTAGTTTTCAAAAACACTCAAAATTTTGCAAAAATTGGTTCAAATTTTCCAATAATTTCAAATATTTTAAAAAAGGGCGAAAGCTTTGAAGAAATTCCAACTTTCTTAAAAAACGAAATTTTTATAAAGGTCAAAATTTCAAAAAGTCGAAAATTTCAAAAAAATATAATTTTCAAATGTGGATATTTTTAGAGCTTAATTTACACAGAAAGTCAAAATTTCGGGAAAAAGCAAAAAATTTAAAGTCAAAAATTTTGAGAAAATGTTAACAAAAATGGGAACTCGAAAAAAGTGGAAATTTTGAAGTCAAATTTTTTCAATAGGTCCAAATTTTCAACAAAAAGTCAAAATTTTGAAAAAAAAATTGAGAAACATTGAAATTCTGAAAGAATAGAACTTTTTAAAAAAACCAAAATTTCCAAAAAAAGAAATTTTAGGAAAATCCAAAAAATTTCAAAATATTTTTGGAATGTAGTTTCCGAAAACACTCGAAATTTTGAAAAAATAGGTTAACATTTTCAAATAATTTTAAATATTTAAAAAAAAGGCGAAACCTTTGAAGAAATTCTATCTTTTTAAAAAACGAAATTTTTATAAAAGATAAAATTCCAAAAAATTGAAAACTCAAAAAACTTTATAATTTTGAAATGTGGTTTTCTTTAAAGCTTAATTTACATAGAAGGCCAACATTTCGAGAAAAAGCAGAAAATTTGAATTCAAAATTTTAAAGAAATGTGGACAAAAATGGGAACTCGAAAATAGTGGAAATTTTGAAACGTTGAATTTTCTCAACAGGTCCAAATTTCCAACAAAAAGTCAAAATTTTGGGAAAAAAGAAACTTGAAAAACGTTAAAATTGTAAAAGAGTAGAATTTTCTAAAAAAACTAAAATTTACAAAAAAAAGAAATTTTAGGAAAATTCGAAATTTTCCAAAAATTTTTAGAATCTAATTTTCAAAAACACTCGAAATTAAAAAGAAAACAGGTTAAAATTTTGAAAAAATAGGGTAAAATGTTCAAATAATTTCAAATATTAAAAAAAAGGCGAAACCTTTGAAGAAATTCTAACTTTTGTAAAAAACAAAATTTTTATAAAGGTCGAGAAATTTCAAAAAATCGAAAACTAAAAACAAATTATAATTTTGGAATGTGGACTTTTTTAAAGCTTGATTTACATAGAAGGCCAACATTTCGAAAAAAGCAGAAAATTTGAATTCAAAATTTTGAAGAAATGTTGATAAAAATGGGAACTCGAGAAAAGTGGACATTTTTAAATGTTGAATTGTTTCAGTACATCCAAATTTTCAACAAAAAGTCAAAATTTTGGGAAAAGCGAAATTTGAAAAACGTTGAAATTCTGAAAGAGTAAAACTTTCCAAAAAAACCAAAATTTCCAAAAAATAAATTTCAGAAATTTTTTTTATTTTCTAAACATTTTTAGAATCTAGTTTTCAAAAACACTCGAATTTTAGAAAAAATAGGTTAAAATTTTGAAAAAATAGGGTAAAATTGTCAAAAATTTAAAAAAAGGGGAAACCTTTGAAGAAATTCCAACTTTTTTAAAAAAAGAAATTTTAATAAAATTTCAAATTTCAAAAAATCCAAAATTAAAAAAAAATTATAATTTTAAAATGTGTTTTTTTAAGCCAAATTTAAATAGAAGGTCAACATTTCGAGAAAAACAGAAAATTTGAATTCAAAATTTTGGGGAAATGTTGACAAAAATGGGAACTCAAAAAAAGGTGGAAATTTTGAAATGTCGAATATTTTGAATAGGTTCAAATTTTCAACAAAAAGTCAAAAATGTTCAGAAAAAAAATTGTAAAACGTTAAAATTCTGAAAGAGTAGAACTTTCCAAAAAAACTAAAATTTCCAAAAAATGAAATTTTAGAAAAATACTATATTTTCTAAAGAATTTTAGAATCTAGTTTTCAAAAACACTCGAAATTTTGAAAAATGGGTTAAATTTTTCAAATAATTCCAAATATTTTAAAGATTCGGTAAACCTCTGGAAGAAATTCTATTTTTCTTAAAAAACGACATTTTTATAAAAGTCGAAATTTAAAAACTTAAAATTTTAAAAGGCGAAAATACAGAAAAAAGTATAATTTTGAAAATAAAATAAATAGAAGTTTTGAAAAATATCAAATTTTGCATAAAAGTTGAGATTTTCAAACAAATGGAAGAAAATTTGGAGAAAGTCGATATTTTTGAAAAGTCAAATGTTGAAAAATAACCGAAAGTTTCAAAAAGGGCCAACTTAATAAATATCAAAGTTTAAAAAAAATCAGAATTTCCAAAAAAGTCATTAATTTACAAAAAAAAATCGAAATTAAAAAAGGAGAATTTTTCAAGACATCTTTGTCTTAAAAAACCCCTTTTTTTTTAATTTCGATTTTTCTGTAAATTAGTAACTTTTTGAAAAACCTTGAAATTCTGAAAAAGTGATACTTTTTAAAAAAGATACTAATCTACAAAAAGGTCGAAATTAAAAATAAAAGAAAATTTATTTAGAACAAAAATTGCAAAATTTTAAGGATATCATTATTTTGAAAAAGTCATAATTTTAATAAAAATTAAAATGTGGAGAAAAAATGAAAACTTTGAAATGTGGATTTTTTTAAATGTAATTTTACATAGAAGGTCAAAATGTTGAGAAAACGTAGAAAATTTGAAGTCAAAATTTTTAGGAAATATTAATAAAATGGGAAATTGAAAAAGTCAAAATTTTAATAACAATTAAATTAAATAAAATGAAAGTTTTCTAATGTGGATATATTTAAAGTTAAATTTATATAAAAGGCCAAAGTTTAGAGAAAAAGCAGAAAATTTGAAGTCGAAATTTTGAGGAAATATTGATAAAAATATGAACTTGAAAAAGTGGACATTTTCAAATGTCCAATTTTTGTAATAAGTCCATATTTATAAAAAGGTCTAATTTGTGTTAAAAAGGCAAAAATTTCAAATCATTTTTTTTTAAAAGTAAAAATTTGGAAATAATGGAAATTCTGAAATGTCGAAGTTTTCAAAAAGTCAAAATTTTCAGAAAGTTTAAGCTTTCAAAACGAAAAACTAAATTCGTTAGAGTAGAGTCAAAATGTCAAAAAAATCAGAATTATTTAAGAAAAGTTCGTTCATCTTTCAAAAAAAGTCGAAATTTTCATGAAAAAAATTTTCAAAAACTTTTCACAAGATACAAAAAAGTCTAAATTTAAAGACAAAGAGCGAATTTTAGAAAGTAATTTCAATTTTTCAAAAATAAAGTAAAAATTTCAAGAAAAAGTAAATATGGTGGAATGGACTGGTCCTTAGTTATCTTCAAAAATTCAAAACAAATCTTGTCCCCTGAAACCAAGAAAAATTAAAAATTTAATCTTTCTTGGTTTCGGGGGACATGATTTGTATTTCAATTTTTTTTAGATTTCAGGGGACAAGATTTGTGTTTCAATTTTTTAAAAGTAAATATTTTGAAGCGAAATTTTTAATAAAAATAAAATAAAACAAAATTCTCAAGAAGTCGACCTTTTTAAAAAGGAGGAACATTTTCAAAAGAAGTAAAAAAATTGGGAAAAAGTGAAGAATTTTGAAATATACAAGTGTAGAAACTCCAAAAATCAGAAAAATGTTGAAAAAAGGCCAACATTTAAAAAAAAATGGGAATTAAAACAAGTCTAAATTTCAAAAAAAGGAAGTTTTTAATCTCGAAGTTGCAAAAAAGTCGAAATTTTTAATTGTAAAACTAGAAACATGTAAACATTTTTTAAAAAGTCGTTTATTTTAATCCAAAATTTTCTAAAAAGTCTTTTTTTTATTCAAAATTTTCAAAAGAGCGGAACAGTTGGATTTTTTTTATATAGTCACAATTTGTAAAAAGGTCGGGATTCTCAGTTAGTCAAAATTTTCAAAAAAAGCAACAATTTTGAAAGAGGTTGAGAGTTGCAGTCGGTCCAAATTTTCTCCCCGAAGATGATAACTAGGCTATTGAAATGCGTTAGAGCAACCTTTGTTGTGATTTTTAATCTTTCTTGGTTTCAGGGGACAAAATTTCATTTTAGAAAATAACTAAGGACCAGTTCGCTTCACCAAAAAAAAGTCAAATTTGTAAAAGAAGTCCAAAGTTACGTCAAAACCTCGAAATGTTCAACAAAAAACAAATCCAAATATAGAATAAAACCGTTTTAAAAATTGGTTTTTTAAACAAAATCGAAATTTAAAGCAAAATATCAAAAATTTTAATAAAAAAGTTGATTTCTTCATAGCCAGAAAACCTCGTCTCTTAAATCAAAGCACAAAATAGTGCGATACGTTGTCAAATTGTTCAAATTTAAGTTTTAACAAGAACAAGCCGCAATTTTTAGGGGTAACATTTTCTGAGAAAAAATACGAGAGAAGCCAAATTTATTAATTTTTTTTTGAAAGTCGATTTTATTTCTAAAAAAATTCGCGCTTTACAATTTAGGGTTACGAAAGGCAGTATAAATTGTACCTCTTGTTCTCATAAATATTATGAATATTGTTATGTGTTATCGGTTCAAAAATTTAAACTTGGTGAATTGTAAACACTTTATTTCAAACTTATTTCGGAACATTACGATTATGATTCACTTAACTATCTAATTACGATTATAATTCACTTAACTGCCTAACAATACGATTATGATTCATTGAACTATCTAACTATCTGTCTATCTGACTAACCAACTGACTAACTGAGGGAAAGACTAAAGCGTATTTATACCCTTTCGGTTTTCTAGAACGGAATCCGTTCAGATTAACGCTTGCGGAAACGTCTGGAGCGCTTCTGTGCCCTATGATTCATTCTCGCAGGCGCTATCCATTATCAAATGTTTCTAGAGAATTTCTTAGACAATCACTAATACAAATATTATAACTACATTTTGTTACAATATGATTGAACAATAGATGCCACCTGGTATTTTTTTTTAGGTGGATCCCGGGGTCGCGCCTCCCTGGGAAACGCTGTAGTAGACAATTAAAAAATTATAACATCGATCATGAAAATAGCTTTCGAATTAATTGATAATGACGACAAATTTTGCTCATAGTCATAAATTAGAGACTATATTAACAGTAAACATAACAATAGCTGCGCTGATAATTACCTAAATATTCGACATTCTCTAATTGTAATTAGCCAGACTAATTTTGCTTTGCATAACTAGTGGATAACTCCCCAGTTCGTTACTCATTTCAGACTAGTGCACCATTTTTTTACCGATTTGTGCATGTCATCGCTTTTTTTTATCGGGTTTGTTTGTCCTCATGAATAAATTTTTCGGTTCAGTTGACATATGCACGGTTAAAACTTTCCTTTGTCTTTTATTCCGATTAAATTACATCCCTCAGAAGTTTTGTCACCTTTCCCCTTATATTTTTCTCTCCAAGACAGAAACAAATTTTATCTATAAACTTTAGCAATAGAACTTTTTTATTACATCTTGAAATTGCTTAGGCGACTGTTAGGTAATATCGGCTTATCTGCACATCCCTCCTACATGTAAACTACTCTATTTCGCTCGACTGCCGGATGTAGCCTGTATATTTCGCCAAACGAACAGCGGGCGATTTAAAAACGAAGTTTCGTCGATGTACTAAAAAAAAATTCCCCGGTGGAGTTCGATTTTTCGATTTATGGTCGTCGTTTGTCTTCTCTTTATTTGAAAATGAACGTCATCCCGGCAGTTTTTCCTGGAGCTTTCTACCGTCGGTCAATGGTGAAATTACGACGGGGCATATTTATGACGGGTACGCGATAAATGAAAGAGTAATTATGTGTTCTACGTTCCATTTTGACTCCTGGATCATAAATAACATGCACGGGAGTAAAAATGTGATTAATGTAAGTTTCAATATTGACAGTAAACAATGGGGTGTCGTTCGATGTGTATGGCTTTATTGTTTTATTGAAAGTCGTTGGCGGAGTCAAGCTTTTTTTTATTCAGTTTCGTTTCGGGGGCGAAGTTCTGAAATATTACCAGACACGCACTTGGACCGACCTCGTTATCGACAAATTTCTTTGACATTTATATTGAAACATGAAGACAGTTTTATCATACCTATTGATTTAATCTCGATCTAAAGCCATAATTTGTCGATGAATGTAGAAATTTTGAAACTAAAGTGAACATCTTAATTTTAGGTCCAAATATGACATATTTTTTGGAAGATTTGACTTCTTGGAATTTAGACAGTCAAAATTATACCTGAGACTTAAAATTTTGGGAAAAAGTTTAATAATTTGATTAAAAATTAAACTTTGAGAAAAATGCCAAAATGACAATTCAAAAATTAAAATTAAAGAATGGTAAAATCGAAGGAGTTCGAATTTCTAAAAATTTCGAAATTAAAACATAACATTTTGTTAAAAATTTTTAGAAACAATTGCATTGTATTAAAAAAATTAAATTTTAGTCTGAAAATTTTTATTAAGCTTTCAAACTGGACTCTGTAAGCCAGAATAAAATTTTTGAAAACAATATTTTGACTCTGTTATGAAATAGAATCGATTTTATTTCACATTTTTTTGGCCCAGTTTGGAAATATTGTCAATTTTTGTTTCTAAAAATTTAAATTTTTCTCAAATGGGTGAAAGAAATGTTTAATGAAATTGACCATTGTTTCGGACCAAGAAGAGTCCGTAAATCTTATTTTATTACTTCAATCTTTAGCCTGGAAATGTCAATAAATAGGAAAATATTTCAGATTAAATCCAAATTTCGAATACAATTTTTTTTTCAAACTTCAGCATTTAAAGAATATCTAAATTTTCAGAAAATATAACCTTATTTTTTGAAATGGTCGAAATTTTCAAAAGTTGCACGTTATCAAAAAGTCAGAATTTCTAAAAGAAGTCAAAATATCGAAAGTCAAAATTTTTGAAAAAGTTCAAAATTTCAAGCTAACTCCAAAAAACGTTGAAACTCTCAAAGCATCATCCTGAAACGTCCAAATTTTCAAAATAGTGTATTTTTTTCAAAATTAAAAATTGAGTGAAAATTTTGAGAAAGTTGAAATTTCGAAAATTTGGAATTTTTCAAAAAAAGTCTAAAATTTCAAAAAGGTCCAAATTTTTCAGTCAATATTTGAAAAAAGTCGAAATTTTCACAAAAACTTGAAATATCGAAAAAATTCAGGTTTTTAGAAAACAGTCAAAATTATGGGAAAAAGTTCTAAATTGTAAAAAAAACCAAATTTTCAAGAAATTGGCAATATTCAATACAATTAAAAACTTTGAGAAATTTTAATAAAGTCAAAATCTTTAAAAAAATCGAAGTTTTGAAACAATGATTAAAAGTTAAAAAAAAAGGTTTAAAATTTAGAAAGAATTCCAAATTCTGAAAATAATGAAAAATTCAAGAGATAGTCAGAATTGTGATGGTGAAAGATCGAAATTTTCAAAGAAAAGTTAAAATTATGAAAATGATGAAAATGATTTGAAAATTTCAAAATATTAAAATTAAAAATTTAATTAAAAAAAAATTGCTATTTTTGAAAAATTTTGAAAATTCAAATTTATCAAATAAAATTTAAATTCATATAAAAGTCGAAGCAGAAATGTTGAAAAAACAAATGAAATTTGTATCAATATTGTGACATTAAATAAATTTTACAATTTCACAATTTTAAACATTCAAAATTTCCCAATTTGCAATTTCCAAATTTCAAAATTTCACAATTTCAGAATTTTAAAATTTTAAAATTTCAAAATTTCAAAATTTCAAAATTTCAAAATTTCAAAATTTCAAAATTTCAAAATTTCAAAATTTCAAAATTTCAAAATTTCAAAATTTCAAATTTCAAAATTTCAAAATTTCAAAATTTCAAAATTTCAAAATTTCAAAATTTCAAAATTTCAAAATTTCAAAATTTCAAAATTTCAAAATTTCAAAATTTCAAAATTTCAAAATTTCAAAATTTCAAAATTTCAAAATTTCAAACTTTCAAAATTTCAAAATTTTAAAATTTCAAAATTTCAAAATTTCAAAATTTCAAAATTTCAAAATTTCAAAATTTCAAAATTTCAAAATTTCAAAATTTCAAAATTTCAAAATTTCAAAATTTCAAGATTTGAAAATTTCAAATTTTCACAATTTCAAGATTTTAAAATTTCATAATTTCAAAATTTCAAAATTTCAAAATTTCAAAATTTCAAAATTTCAAGATTTCAAAATTTCAAAATTTCAAAATTTCAAAATTTCAAAATTTCAAAATTTCAAAATTTCAAAATTTCAAATTTTAACAATTTAAAAATTTCAAGATTTCAAAATTTCAAATTTTCACAATTTCAAGATTTTAAAATTTCAAAATTTCAAAATTTCAAGATTTCAAAATTTCAATTTTTCACCATTTCAAATTTTCTCAATTTCAAGCTTCCAAGATTTTAAAATTTCAATTTTTCACAATTTCAAGCTTCCAAGATTCAAAATTTCAAAATTCCAAAATTCCAAAATTTCAAAATTTCAAAATTTTAAAATTTCCAATTTTCACAATTTCAAGATTCAAAATTTTATAATCGCAAAATTCTAAAATTCCACAATTTCAGAAATTTATAATTTCAAAATTTTAAAATGTAAAAATTTAAAAATTTCAAGATTTAAAATATAAAAATTTAAAAATTTCAAATTTCCACAATTTCAAAATTTCAAGATTCCGAGATTTCAAGGTTCAAAATTTCAAAATTCCAAAATTTTAAGATTCCAAGATTCAAAATTTCAAGATTTCAAAGTTTCAAAATTTCACAATTTCAAAATTTCAATATTTCACAAATTTAAAATTTCGAGATTCCATAATTCAAAGTTTCAAAATTCGTAAAATTCAAGGTTTCAAAATTTCAAATTTTCACAATTTCGAAATTTCAAGATTCCAAGATTCAAAATTTCAAAATTCCAAAATTTCAAAATTCCAAGATTCAAAATTTCACAATTTTAAAAATTCAAATATTTATAATTTCAAGATTCCCAGATTTGATATTTCAAAATTCCAAAATTTCAAGATTCCAAGATTCGAAATATCAAAATTCTAAGATTTCAAATTTCAAAACTCTAAAATTTTAAGATATTAGTTTCAAAATTTCACAATTTAAAAATTTAAAAATTTCATGGTTCCAAGATTCGAAATTGTGAAATTTTGAAACTTTGAAATCTTGATATTTTGAATCTTGGAATCTTAAAATTTCAAATTTTCAACATTTCAAAATTTGAAATTCCAAAATTCCAAAATTTCAAAATTTCAAAATTTCAAAATTTTAAGATTCCAAGACTCAAAATTTCAAGATTTCAAAATTTCAAAATTGGAATATTTCACAAATTTAAAATTTCGAGATTTCATGATTCAAAATTTCAAAATTCCCAAATTTTAAGGTTTCAAAATTTCAAATTTTCACAATTTCGAAATTTCAAGATTCCAGGATTCAAAATTTTAAAATTCCAAAATTTAAAGTTTCCAAGATTCAAAATTTCACAATTTTAAAAATTCAAAATTTAAAATTTTAAAATTTCAAATTTTTAAAATTTCAGGGTTTCAAAATGTCAAAATTTCATGGTTCCAAAATTCAAAATATCAAAATTTCAAACTTCCAAAATTCAAAATTTCAAAATTCCAAAATTTGAAGTTTCCAAGATTCAAAATTTCACAATTTTAAAAATTCAAAGTTTTAAAATTTTAAAATTTCAAATTTTTAAAATTTCAGGGTTTCAAAATGTCAAAATTTCATGGTTCCAAAATTCAAAATATCAAAATTTCAAAATTTCAAACTTCCAAAATTTTAAAATTTTAAAATTTCAAACTTTCAAAATTTTTGAAATTTCAAAATTTCCAAATTTCCAAATTTCAAAATTTCAAAATTTCAAAATTTCAAAATTTCAAAATTTCAAAATTTCAAAATTTCAAAATTTCAAAATTTCAAAATTTCAAAATTTCAAAATTTCAAAATTTCAAAATTTCAAAATTTCAAAATTCCAAAATTTCAAAATTTCAAAATTTCAAAATTTCAAAATTTCAAAATTGCAAAATTTCAAAATTTCAAATTTTCACGATTTCAAAATTTCAGGACTCCAAGATTCCAAGATACAAAATTTCAAAGTTCCAAAATTTCAAGATTTCAAGGTTCGAAATTTTAAAATTCCATGATTCAAAATTTCAAAATTCCAATATTTCAAAATTCCAAAATTCAAAATTTCAAAATTCCAAAATTTCAAGATTTCAAAGCTACAAAATTTAAAATTTTTAAAATTTCAAGGATCCAAGATTCAAAATTTTAAAATTACAAAATTCAAGGTCCAAATTTTTTGGTTAATATTTGAAAAAAGTCGAAAATTCCGCAAAAACTTCGAAAAAATTGATTTTTTCAGAAAACAGTCAAAATTATAGGAAAAAGATCTAAATTGTAGACAAAACCAAATTTTCAAAAAAAGTGGCAATATTCAATACAATTAAAAACTTTGAGAAATTTGTAATAAAGTGAAAATATTTAAAAAAATTGAAATTTTCAATCAAAAAAGTCGACATGATGAGAAAAATTCAAAATTTAGAAAAAGAAAGATTTGAAAAATTAATATGTTCATTTTTTTTATTTTCAAAAGGTCGCAATTTTCTAAATCAAAATTTAACAAAACCGAATTTTTACAAATAATTTCCAACGTGAATTTTTCCAAAAAAGTTAAAAATTACAAAGAAATCTAAATTTCAAAAACAATTTGAAGTTTGGAGATCAAATTGAAATTTTGAGAAAAAGTCGAATTTTTGGAAAAAATGCTCAATTTACAGAAAATACCTAAAATGTGCCAATATTTTTAGAAACACTTCAAAATTCAGAGAAAGTTGAATTTTATAAAAACTTAAGACATATTTAAAAAGTCGTCAAAACGTCACGAAAAAAACTAGGTTTTGGAAAAATCAAACTCTCGAAAAAGGCGACATCTTGAACATAAGTAAAAATTTTGAACAAAAGCGCAAATTTTATTTAAAAAAATCAAAATATTTTAGGTAATTTAAATTTTTGCAAAAAGTTTCGGTTAGAGTTTTAAATAGAAACGAAAATTTTGGACGGTTTCAATTTTTTGGTCTTAATTTTGAAGAAAGTCGAGACTTTCAGTAATAAGTCCTCAAAATATATTTTTTAAGAAAAAGTTGATTGAAGTTGAATTTTTCAAATCAATGGTTCACATTTTTTACAAAAATAATTTTTTTTAAAAGTTTTAATTCACAAAAAGTCAAATTTTGAGAAAAACTCAAATTTGGAGAAAAAGTTGAAAAATAAAAGTATATATTTTACAATTTTTCAGTCCAAGTTTCAAGAAAAAACTAAATTTTGGAACAAAGTGTCCGTTTTTGATCTAAATTTGCAAAAAAGTCGAAATTGTTAGAAAAATTAATATTTTCAGAATATTCAAAATTTTCAAAAAAAAGTATTCTGTAATTTTTTTAAAAATAGTCAACATTTTCAAATAAACCAAAGTTTGCGGAAAAAATTCAAATTATCACTCAGAATTCAAAAAAAGGCCTAAATTTTGAATAATGTGTTGACCTTATTACCTGAATTTGCAAAACGATCGAAATCTTTAAAAGAAGATCAAAATTTTTAGACTATTCGTTTTCAAAAAAAGGTTCTTTTGTAATTTGTTGAGAAGTAGTCAATGTTTTCAAAAAAGCAGAAATTTACAAAAATATTTCAAAGTTTCGGCAGAGATCGATTTTTTTTTAAAAAAAGGTCAAAATTTACAAAAAAGTCAAAATTTACAAAAAAGTCAAAATTTACAAAAAAGTCGAAATTTCTATAAAAAAGTCGAAATTTTGAGAAATAAAATTTCTAAATTTCAAGAAAACCGAAATATTTGAACAAAAGTCAAAAAATTTTCATAAAATCACAATTTCCAAAAGTATAACTTTTTTAAAAATCTTTTTAAAAGTTTCTTTTTAAAAGGTTATTTTTAAAAATATCGAAATGTTCAATACAATAAATTGGAATTTCGAGGAATGAATTATTTTTGAAATGTCGAAGCTAAACTACTAATTAAAAGTCCAATTTAAAAAATAGAGATGGAATTAAAAAAAATCGAAATATTAGGTTAATATTATCAAAAAGGTAAAATTTCGAGAAAAAAAGATTGACATTTTAAGAGAAATTCAAAATTTTGAAAAAAGAAAATTTTGAAAACGTTAACATTCTGAAATGTCTAAATTTTTTAAAACAGTCGAAATTTTCAATAATAAACTAAAATTTAAAACGTCAGGCTTTTAAAAAAAAAGTGAAACTTTGAAAAAATGGTTAAATTTTAATCGTAAGCGTTACCAATAGTGGTCGCAGCTGTTGCGTGAAAAAAAGAGATTTTAAAATAAAATCAATATAGACATTTTAATTTTGTAAGGGGAAGGGGAGGCCCTTTCCTAGCTTCGATGAATAGCACGCCACTGGTTTTCAGACACCTTTGACATTTCTACGAGGCAGTTAAAAGTAACTAAAGCAATTCTTCTGGTGCAAATTATTTTCTGATGATTTTAATGAAATGTTTCTAACCATATTTAAAAAAAACTTGGAAGGTTATGTATGGTAAATGCATAACATTTTACCAAAAATTAATCTTGAACTCGAAAGTAATACGGCTCTACAATATTCAACAGAAAAAGCGATTTCTGGTAATTTTAAAATCTGGTAAAAATTTAGTTACAATGGTTGGTTTTTTATACAATTTGTGCATGTAATACGCTGTCTACTCATCACTTTAACTGTATAACATATTCTCGCAATGGCGTGGCGGTGTTTATTTTGCTTATCGCATTTCTTATCTATGTGGCCATGCGACGGTAAAACTGGAAACTGGAAAACTGAGAGTCTTTATTTTGCTGCAGAACGAACCACGTTGATAATACATGACGTCTTTTCAAGCACGATTTGACAGATTCAAGGATTTTAATGTTTCTAAATAAAAATGTCGGGCGTGGAAGAAAAAGATTCAAAACATACGGGGTGAAAAAGAGGGTGTGCGCAGAGCAAGCTACCAAAACATAAATTTTTTGAATCATTTCAGTTGATCGTTTGAGAAAACTCTAATGGTTCCTGAAATGTAATCTCATCAGAAACACGGTTAATTTGGTTACAAAACAGTACTCCTGATGGTGACACTCAAATAAAACAGTACAGTACAATTTAGTTAAAAAACGAAATATTTAACTGCTTCCTTCTCGAGAGATATGAACATCATGCTCTTGTACAAACTACTATGAAACTCAGTTTTCTAATGCATAGCGATTTTACAATCAAACAATTAAAATAATAATAAAAGTGAAACACAATTTAAATAATGCACAATAATCAATTTAACTTGTAGTAAGCGTATAGGTATGTTTAAGATACAAGTTAAAAGCGGATTTGTCAAGGACTGTATACTCTTTAGAGCACTGAACTGTATAGCTTAGTTTGTTAACGCCGCCTTTTTTACTTGATTCGCTTAAGAGGTCGCGAGGTCAAACCCCGGTGGCGATTACGCATTTTTGAAGTTTAAACTACACGTGAAACAATTTTTGATAGGAGGTAAACGTATGGTTTCGCTTTACCTCACACTAATTTGGGTTAACAATATGCTCTAATGTTAAAAGTAGAGCATGGCGTACCCCCTATTAAAAATCTCTCAACTCAAGAAGTTTTCACTTTAAAAATTCAGTCTCTAGCATTTCCAAGAACAGGAAAATTCCCATTAACAAAATAATTTCCAGGATTCAATTACGTGGGCCAGCTTGTTCTACAACAAAACGAAAACGACCCCTAATTTGCAAAACAAGAAACCATTCAAGTCCTATTGAACCCATCCGAATCGATGTAGACAATCTTGATATCTCCCTTTTGAGCCGTTCTTCCACGCCGTCCTTAATTAAATAGCCATACAAATATCCCGTATTTTAGAGCAAATTCTCTTGTTTTCCCCAAACCGGCACAGCCGAGGGGAGAAATATGTTTAATAAAGCGTCATATACTTCTTCTGATTAAATTTCACCGACGCAGTTAAATTGTTCCATTACACCAATTATGAAAATTTATTCATGGGCCGCCCCGTTTCGTTGCGTGTAGTCTAAACCTTTATTGATTCGATGTGTAGATGGAGCCGCCGAGATAAATTCCGCGAAAGCAAGGATTAATTTTCCAGGACAAGTAAAAAAATTAAGGGTTTTGAAGTTTCTTTGTAATTAAATATCTTTCTAGCTGATGTCCTACGTGGACGAGTTTCTAGAAAAATTTTAGGTTGTCTTTTAATTTTCGTTCTTTGAAAATTTTTACTTTTATCTACATTTTAAATTTCTTAAAAAATGTTGGATTTTTTAAAAATTCCTATCTATTATTTTGAAAATTTTAACTGCTATTAAAAGTTTTGACCTTTGACTTATCCCAAATTCTAAAAATTTATTTTTTTGTTGGTTTTGCCCTACTGAAAAATTCGCCTGTTTTTAAAAATCTCAGATTTTTTAAAAATTGCATTTTTTTTGATAATTATAACCTTTTTGAAAATTTTAATCTAATACATATATTACAAGCATTTAATAGAAAAATTTAACTTCTCTAAACATTTCCAGAAATTTTGATTTCCTAAATTTTAAATTTTGTTGAACATTTTGGCTTTTTAGAAAAATTTTATTTTTCAAACACGGTTTACTTTAAACACTTGGTTTTTTAAACTTTTTAAACTTGATTTCAAAAATGAGAATTTTTTTAAATTCTCACTTACTATTTCTGAAAATTTTGCCCTTTTTTTGACTTTTTCGAAAGTCAGACTTTTTTGTATATTAACTTCCTTGAAAGTTAAAATTACTTGAAAATTTCGATCTCTTGAAAGTTAAAATTGTTTGAAAAATTTGACCCCTTATATATAGATATATCCTTTTTTTTTTAATTTAAACTTTGGAAAATTCAAAATTTAACGGTTTTTCAAACTTTGAGTTTTTCACAAAATTTTGCATTATTTTGCAAATTTTAACTCATTTTCAAAACTTTCAGACCTTTTTTTGAATGTTGACTGTATTTTCGAAATTTTTTTTTTTTAAATTTCGAATTATATTCTCAAAGTGTTATATTTTTATACATTTAGTGTCCTAAAAATGTTGCCTTTTTTTCCAAAATCTCGATCTTTTTGAAAATTGAGATTTTCAAAATTTCAAATTTCTTCAAAGTGTAAATTTTTTTGAAAAGTTTAGCTTTTTTTAGTTTTGATTTTTTTAATCTTGACTTTTTTCTAAATATTCTGGTTTCTTTAAAGTTTGTCTTAAAATTTTTTTGTTGAAAATTTTGACTGTTTTTGAAAATTTTAGTTTACTCTAAAATTTGTTTTATTTTGTATACTTCGACCTTTGAAAATGTTCTACAGGCAGGGGCGGATTTAAGTGTGTAACTGCACAATGGCCCCCACAAAAAAAGGATGAACTTTTTTTTTACTTATCACGAATATTAATAGGTTTTTGTATTTCCTAGGGCCCCCACCAACTTTAAGCCGCCACTGTCTACGGGTTTTGGAAATTTCGACTTCCTTGAAAGTTAGAACCTTTTAAAAAATTCGAGTTGATTATCTTCAAAAATATCCTGAAAACATTGGAAATAACCACAATTTAGAAAAAAATCATAATTTTGAAACCATTTCAATCTTTAAAATAATCAAAATATTTGAAATATTTGACACTTTAAAAAAGTTAAATTATTATTAAAACTCAAAATTTTCAAAAAAGCAAAATTTAAAAATATCAAAATTTTGGAAAAGTCTAATTTGAAATACAAATCTTGTTCCATGAAACCAAGAAAAATTAAAAACTTAGAGCAAACTTTGTTGTGTTTTTTAATCTTTCTTGGTTTCAAAGGACAAGGTTTGTATTTCAAATTAGACTTTTCCAAAATTTTAATATTTTTAAATTTTGCTTATTTGAAAATTTAGGGTTTTAAGAATAACTTAATTTAAAAATGTTTAATATTCCTAATATTTTGAATATTTTAAAGATTGCAATGTCTTCAAAATTACGTTTTTTTTTTGAAAATTGTGGTTTTTGCGCAGTTTTCTGAAATTTTTTGAAAAATGCAATTTTTTTCTATTTGAATTTCTCGCAATTGCGTAAATTTTACTTTAATCCTAGAAATGAGACTGTTGAAAATTTCGAATTTTTTGATGTTATTTTTGCAAATTTCAACTACTTCAGCCTCGACCTAAAATTATCGATTTGTCTAAACATTTGCTTTTATTACTCAAAACTCTTACTTTTTTAAAGTTGTTGATTTTTTAAAAATTTCGCTTTTTGTTGCAATGCCCACTTTTTTGAAAATTCCATTCCATTTGTAAAATTTAGTTTTTTATCGAAATCCTTATTTTCCGTAAAATTATTTTTTGAAAATTTAATTTTATGGACAATTTCAACTTTTCTAAAATTATGCCTCATGTAATAATGTAAATGATGTTCAAAATTTTGATTTTTATCAAAATTTTGAAATTTTTGACCCATCTAAGAATTTAAACTTTTAACATTTTGAATTTCTTTCAAGTTTAGCATTTTATTTCAATCCTTTTATATATTTTTGAAAGTTTAGAAATTTCGAAAAGTTTGCTTCTTTTCAAAAGGTAAGTTTTTTGACAATTTTTATTTTTCCTTAAATTTTGATTCTTTATAATATTTTTGACACTTTTAAAATTTACATCTTTTTGAATATTTCGACCGTTTTTGTACATTTTAACTTACTCAAAATTTTATTTTTCTTCTTGTAAATAAGGGTTTAAAAATGCTTTGTTTTTAAAATTTTTGACTTTTAAAATTTGCAAATTTAAAAAAAAGTTTTATCCGTTTACAAAATTCGACTTTTTTAAAATTTTGATTTTTTTTATAAAAAGCTTTACTTTCAGAAAAATTAATGCTTTTAAAATTGTCTACTTTTTTTCGAAACTCATTTGAAAATTTTGACTTCTTCAGACTTTCTTATTTTTTTTAAGTGCAACTTTTTTTCAAAATTTTTTTTATATTTAAATTGCAATCTTTGTTCATTAACTTTCTCGAAATTCCAACCTTTCCATGAACCTTTTTTTCGCAAAAGTAGATTTTCAAAAAGTTTGACATTTTTGAAAATTTCTTCATTTAAAAATATTAACTTTATTTCATTTTGTCTTCTCTTAAAATTTTAACTTTTGATTTTCAAAATTGTTTTTAATATTTAATTTTTTTTTATTCAACTGTTTTAAAATTCCCCTTTTTCGAGACATTTTCAGTTCTTCGACTTCTTATTGAAAAGTTCCAATTCTTTCCAATTTTCTTTCAAATTTTTCACTTCTCTCTCTCTTTCTTTCTCTTTCTCTCTCTCTCTTTCTGTCTCCTATCTCTCCTTCCCTCTCTCCCTCTCCACTCCTTCTCTTTGTCTTTCTCTTTACCTTCCTCTTCCCCTTCATCTTCATTTAAATATTTATCTTTCTCTTTCTCTTTCTTTTGTTTTCTCTCCTTTCTCTTTCTTTTCTCCTTCCCGTCCCTCTTCCTCTTTACTTTTTTCTTCCTCTTCCTCTTTTTCTTTCTTTTTCTTCTATCTCTCTTCTTCTTTTTTTCTATTCATCTTTATCTCATCTTCATCTTCGTCTTCGTCTTCGACTTCGTCTTCGACTTCGTCTTCGTCTTCGTCTTCGTCTTCGTTTTCGTCTTCGTCTTCGTCTTCGTCTTCGTCTTCGTCTTCGTCTTCGTCTTCGTCTTCGTCTTCGTCTTCGTCTTCGTCTTCGTCTTCATCTTCGTCTTCGTCTTCGTCTTTGCCTTCACCTTCACCTTCACCTTCTTCTTCATCTTCATCTTTATCTATCTCTTTCTATTTCTTTTCCTCTTCCTTTTCCTCTTCCTCTTCCTTTTCCTCCTCCTCTTCCTCTTTCCTTTTCCCTTTCTCTTCCTTTTCTTTTTATCTTCATCTTCCATCTTCTATATTTTATCTTCCATCTTCCATCTTCGATCTTCCATCTTTCATCTTCCATCTTCCATCTTCCATCTTCCATCTTCCATCTTCCATCTTCAATCTTCAATCTTCCATCTTCCATCTTCCATCTTCCATCTCCCATCTCCCATCTTCCATCTTTCATCTTCCATCTTCCATCTTCCATCTTCCATCTTCCATCTTCCATCTTTCATTTTTCACCTTCCATCTTCCATCTTCCATCTTTCATCTTTCTTCTTCCATCTTCCATCTTCCATCTTCCATCTTCCATCTTTCATCTTTCATCTTCCATCTTCCATCTTCCATCTTCCATCTTCCATCTTCCATCTTCCATCTTTCATCTTTCATCTTTCATCTTCCATCTTTCCATCTCTTCCATCCTTCCATCTTCATCTTCCATCTTCCATCTTCCATCTTCCATCTTCCATCTTCCATCTTCCATCTTCCATCTTCCATCTATCATCTTCCATCTTCCATCTTCCATCTTCCATCTTCCATCTTCCATCTTCCATCTTCCATCTTCCATCTTCCATCTTTCATCTTCATCCTTATCTTCCATCTTCAATCTTACTATCTTATATCTTCTATCTTCCATCTTCCATCTTCCATCTTTCATCTTTCATCTTTCATCTTCATCTTCATTCTTCAATCTTATATCTTCTATCTTCCATCTTCCATCTTCATCTTTCCATCTTTCATCTTCCATCTTTTATCTTTCATTTTTCATCTTCTATCTTCCATCTTCAATCTTTTATTTTGCATTTTCACGTCTTCCGTCTTCCATCTTTATCTTCATTTTGATCCTTCTATCTTCCATCTTCCATCTTTCCATCTTCCATCCTCCATCTTCCAATTTTTTATCTTTCATTTTTTATTTTCCATATTCCACCTTCCATGTTCCATCTTCCATCTTCCATCTTCCATCTTCCATCTTCCATCTTCCATCTTCCATCTTCCATCTTCCATCTTTCATCTTTCATCTTTCATCTTCCATCTTCCGTCTTTCATCTTCCATATTACATCTTCCATCTTCCATATTCCATATTCCATCTTCTATCTTCCACCTTCCATCTTCCACCTTTCATCCTTCATCTTTGATCTTTTATCTTTTTTTTTTATCTTCCATCTTCCGTCTTCCGTCTTCCCTCTTGGGTCTTCCGTCTTTCGTCTTTCGTCTTTCGTCTTTCGTCTTTCGTCTTTCGTCTTTCGTCTTTCGTCTTTCGTCTTTCGTCTTTCGTCTTTCGTCTTTCGTCTTTCGTCTTTCGTCTTTCGTCTTTCGTCTTTCGTCTTTCGTCTTTCGTCTTTCGTCTTTCGTCTTTCGTCTTTCGTCTTTCGTCTTTCGTCTTTCGTCTTTCGTCTTTCGTCTTTCGTCTTTCGTCTTTCGTCTTTCGTCTTTCGTCTTTCGTCTTTCGTCTTTCGTCTTTCGTCTTTCGTCTTTCGTCTTTCGTCTTTCGTCTTTCGTCTTTCGTCTTTCGTCTTTCGTCTTTCGTCTTTCGTCTTTCGTCTTTCGTCTTTCGTCTTTCGTCTTTCGTCTTTCGTCTTTCGTCTTTCGTCTTTCGTCTTTCGTCTTTCGTCTTTCGTCTTTCGTCTTTCGTCTTTCGTCTTTCGTCTTTCGTCTTTCGTCTTTCGTCTTTCGTCTTTCGTCTTTCGTCTTTCGTCTTTCGTCTTTCGTCTTTCGTCTTTCGTCTTTCGTCTTTCGTCTTTCGTCTTTCGTCTTTCGTCTTTCGTCTTCCTTCTTCCATCTGCTATCTTCCATCTTCCATATTCATCTCCATCTTCATCTTCATCTTCCAATTTCTATTCCTATTCTTATTTCTCTTTCTCTTCCTCTTCCTCTTCCTCTTCCTCTTCCTCTTCCTCTTCCTCTTCCTCTTCCTCTTCCTCTTCCTCTTCCTCTTCCTCTTCCTCTTCCTCTTCCTCTTCCTCTTCCTCTTCCTCTTCCTCTTCCTCTTCCTCTTCCTCTTCCTCTTCCTCTTCCTCTTCCTCTTCCTCTTCCTCTTCCTCTTCCTCTTCCTCTTCCTCTTCCTCTTCCTCTTCCTCTTCCTCTTCCTCTTGCTCTTGCTCTTCCTCTTCCTCTTCCTCTTCCTCTTCCTCTTCCTCTTCCTCTGCCTCTTCCTCTTCCTCTTCCTCTTCCTCTTCCTCTTCCTTTTCCTCTTCCTTTTCCTCTTTCTTTTTCTCTTCATCTTCCGCTTCCTTTTCACCTTCCTTTTCCTCTTTCTCTTCCTCTTCCTTTTCCTCTTTCTCTTTCTTTTCTTTCCTCTTTCTCTTCCTCTTTCTCTTCCTCTTCCTTTTTCTCTTCTTCTTCCTCTTCCTCTTTCTCTTGCTTTTCCTCTTTCTCTTCTACGTCCTCTTCCTTTTCCCATTTCTCTTCCTCTTCCTCTATCTCCTTTTCTTTCTCTTCCTCTTCTTCTTCTTCTTACTCTTCCTCTTCTTTTTTCGCTTCCTCTTCCTCTCCCTCTTTCTCTTTCTCTTGCTGTTCCGCTTATTCTTCTTGGTCCTTTTATTTTTCCTCCTTTTCTTCTTCTTCCTCTTTCTTTTTTTCCTCTTCCTCTTCTTTTTCTTTTCGTCTTCATCTTTCTATTTCAATTTGTTTCCAAAATATATAAATTATGAATAAAGTTATTTTAGGACTTTTTTCAGAATGTCTATTTTCAGCAAGAACAGTTTTTCAAAAGTTGCAAATTGCCATTTGCAACATGGAATATTTCGAGTTTTTAGAGATATTTTGAGTTTTTTTCAAAAATGTTCAGTTTTATGTTTCCCTAAGATTTTGACGTTGAAACAAAAATTTTTACTTGCTTGTCGAGATTCCACCACAATTTCGATTTTGAATGTTCTCCTTATTTTAAAAATTTCAAGTTTTTCTTACAATCTTGGAGCTTCTATCGAAATGTTTAAAAATTAAATTTGACTTTTTATATATTTAATTTTCCTAAAATCTTTTCAAAATTGAACTACACAGGGGACAAGATTTGTAGTTCAATTTTTGAAGATAACCAAGGACCAGTCCGATCCACCAAACAAATATAAATAAATAAAATGTGTTACTTAAAGCCATATATTTCAATGTTCTTCTTGCAATAATAAAATAGGAATTTTAAGAACCTGAAAATTTATGCGATAAAACAGAAAAACAGAAACGTTACAGAGAGATACAGAATGTCTTAGCGCCACAGAATTATCAAAGTCAATAAATTCTAATGGCAAAGTCTTTGCCAGAATTCCAAAGTGAAGATCTTATTTTTATTCTTGGCAGTTTCCTATCTCATCATTGTCGTCGCTTACAACCTTGAACATCGTGGCGAATTAAATTCGGAAAATCCTCAAATCAACAATATGTCTCGAAGGCACGAGGCGCACACCATCATAAATAACGTGGAAGTCCTGTCCTGAGCCGGTCCACAGAGTATTGATCCCAACGGCTACAATCCTTGTCCCGCCCGATGCTGTCGCTTTGCTGCTACCGCTCGTTCGCTATCCCGATTCTCCCAAACTTCCACCGCACGAAGGCCCTTATTGCACTCGCATCGGAACCATTTCAGGTGACGCGAGCTTTTGCATTCCATTATTATAGTGTCACTTACACGCCATTATATCCGTATGAATAAGTTTGTTCAAAAGCTCCTCGGTATTGCGGCGGACTCGGAAATTCGTTCGTTATTCTAATCTCCAACTGGATCAGACCCGTTATTACCAATTATGGCGAGCCATGGCCAAACTTTTGCTTAATCGGGGACATTTATTTATTTTTTACATGTGGACAAAATACGAATGGTCTGTGTAAGGATGTATATAGGAAAATTTTGGTAATTTGTCGCAAATGACAACAATCTAGCTTAAGTTTTGGTATCTAGAATAGTAACAAGTCGTGACTGCTCAAGATGGAAGGGTATCAAAGGATTAGGGAGTCCACTACTGAAAATTTTTTGTAAAATAGCTTCCAAATTCAATCGAAAATTAAGTGTAATAACAAAACCGTGCTATTTGTTTAATTAACTTGTTTCAAAGTAAACAAGGTGTTCTAAATCGTTAATACCTTTAGAAATACAAGTAGGATTATTTTTTGGAGAACTCCTAGTCAGGTACACAAAATAAAAAGAAGCATTTTGCCTATTACACCCCCACAATCAATTGGCTAAAC
>CM053337.1:21125263-21165263 GCA_028583605.1 Dastarcus helophoroides | reverse complement strand
TACTTCTGAGGGTTATCCAATTGGTTTGCGTTAGAATATGGTCTTTGGGTTTCCCAGTGATCACTTCTGCTAAAGGTCAGTAGGTCAACTGCTGGTAGTTTAGCCACACACCTTTAGAGGGTTGCATTATTAGTCACTCGCTTTAAATACTCGTTACCCAAAGAGAAACTGAAATAATTTGATAACGGGCTCCGCGTGACATAAAAAAATCGCAAAAGAAAGCAAACGCCGTTTTACGCGTCATCACTTTCCGCCTGCGGATCCTAAACAAACACTTTTTTTTTTGGTGGGTGGCAATATTTGATGTACTCTCAGACGATGTACGCCGGTAATGTTCGACAAATACTAGGGACTTATTCGAGGATTTAGACTGACGAACATTTAACCCCATTTTCGAATCGGCAAAGCGGCTTAACGAAATGAAAGTCGGTCGTCGACGTGAATTTTCCATTTTACCGATGCAATTCCACTTGTTAAGAAATAAGAATGTGTGTATACGCGACATGTAAGATTATTAAATTCGAGTTCCATGAAGTACGCTTCAGGCTGTTTACAGAATTTTCAGATATTGCGACTCGATATTTGCTTGTGAAAGTTTTTTGCATTATTTATGCACGACGCGTTGTTACGTCTTTTGAAATTTAACGCAACATTATCAAACTTACCGTTTTCCAGATAATAATACTAGTTGAGGTTTTTTTCAAAACCTTGCATCTTTTACTGGAAAATGTTAGTGGTTTACCACTTTGTCCGCATAGTTTGGATAGATATATGTCTTGCTTTAGTGATGTTTTGTGTAGAGCATTTGCAGAAAGTTTTAATTTTCATCCTTAAAATTCAAGTATAATTTGTTCAAGATTTTTTATGCACAATTCACTCTAGTCTATTAACCCTAAAGACATCATAGGTTATCTTTGTCGCTTAGTGTATTTCTTTGCTACGGCGTAAGTTGATAAAATGGGTTACCACTGGGGACACGATTCCCAGCCTGTAACCTACAAGATCTTTTACTCTCCCATTATCCGTTGCTAACCAACGATAGATTTTTCTTGCCTTTTAGGTACACTTACAATAATTACCACATTCTATAAACTGTTTAATGCTTTGTTACCATTTTCATAGTTATTTTTGATTTTTTTTAAATTCAAGCCACATTAACCTTATCCGGGGCAAATTTTCGGTAACTAAGTGTTAATTTCCTTAAAACACTACATTAATTGGAAAAATTTCCGCTAGCAAACTATTAATCTTCTTATGAGGTTCAGGTTTATACAAAGTTGTAAATTCTTCTTCTGGCCTAGTGTGGCCAGTTTGAGAGAGGCGCATCCAGGGAACGTTCTTTAGTTTCTCAACAAGGTTGGGTGTCTGAATGAATGACCAACGACACCTCAATCACGGGGATAGCATAATGGGCCCGGAAAGGGTGGCCTTAGTGCTGGCCTAAACTTTAGGCAACCCACAACGAATCCAGAATCCAGAATCCAGAGTTTTAATTTCTTTAGAACACTAAAAGCACATTGTAATCTCCCTCCTTACTGTTTGAGAAACATTATGTCAGCAAGACGTTTGATGAAGTATCTAATCTGCTTGTAGCAAAGACTGAAATACTATTTTTATATGAAAAAAACTTGAATATCCTTAAAAAACTTTTAACTTTCTTAACGCTTGGAGAATAATCTCATTCATTCAAAAGATTTGAGAAAGGTACCTATTTTTCTAAGAGATTTGAAGTAAGTTTAAATCTTCTTGAGATGTTTGAAGCTAAAATAGTAATCTTAAGACCTGAAATTGTAATATCAAGATATGAGATACTTTCTTATTTCTTTAAAAAGTTTTACTTTTGAAGAAAGTCCAGATTTGAAAAAAAAATTAATTTTCCTAAGAGATTTGAATAAGTCCAAATCTTCTTAAGATGTTTGAAGCTGAAGGCACTAAAAAAATTGTAATCTTAAGATCTAAAATTGTAATATTAAGATATGAGATACTTTCTTATTTCTTTAAAAAGTTTTACTTTTGAAGAAAATCAAGATTTTAAAGAGGTACCAGTTTTCCTAAGAGATTTGAAATAAGTTCAAATTTTCTTAAGATGTTTGAAGCTAAAGACACTTAAAACATTGTAATTTTAAGATCTGAAATTGTAATATTAAGATATGAGATACTTTCGTATCTCTTCAAAAAGTTTTACTTTTGAAAAAAGTCCAGATTTGAAAAAAATCAATTTTCCTAAGAGATTTAAATAAGTCCAAATCTTCTTAAGATGTTTGAAGCTGAAGACACTAGAAAAATTGTAATCTTAAGATCTAAAATTGTAATATTAGGATATGAGATACTTTCCTATTTCTTCAAAAAGTTTAACTTTTGAAGAAAGTCAAGATTTGAAAAAGGTACCAGTTTTCCTTAGAGATTTGAAGTAAGTTCAAATCTTCTTAAGACGTTTGAAGCTGAAGACACTTAAAAAATTGTAATTTTAAGATCTGAAATTGTAATATTAAGATATGAGATACTTTCGTATTTCTTCAAAAAGTTTTACTTTTGAAAAAAGTCCAGATTTGAAAAAAAATCAATTTTCCTAAGAGATTTGAATAAGTCCAAATCTTCTTAAGATATTTGAAGCTAAAGACACTTAAAAAATTGTAATTTTAAGATCTGAAATTGTAATATCAAGATATGAAATACTTTCGTATTTCTTCAAAAAGTTTTACTTGTGAAGAAAGTCAAAATTTGAAAGAGATACCAATTTTTCCAAGAAATTTGAAGTAATTTTAAATCTTCCTAAGATGTTTGAAGTTAAAGACTCTTAAAAAATTGTAATCTTAAGATCTGAAATTGTAATATTAAGATATGAGATACTTTCTTATTTTTTTAAAAATTTTACTTTCGAGATTTGAAAGGGGTACCAATTTTTTTAAGAGATTTGAAGTAAGTTCAAATCTTCTCAAGATGTTTGAAGCTGAAAACACTTAAAAAATTGTAATCTTAAGATCTGAAATTGTAATATTAAGATATGAGATACTTTCTTATTTCTTCAAAAAGTTTTACTTTTGAAGAAAGTCGAGATTTGAAAAAGGTACCAGTTTTTCTAAGAGATTTGAAGTAAGTTCAAATTCTGTTAAGATGTTTAAAGCTGAAGACACTTAAAAAAATTGTAATTTTAAGATCTGAAATTGTAATATTAAGAGATGAGATACTTTCGTATTTCTTTAAAAAGTTTTACTTGTAAAGAAAATTTGGAAAAGGTACCCATTTTTCTAATAAATTTGAAGTAATTTTAAATCTTCCTAAGATGTTTAAAGTTAAAGACACTTAAAAAATTGTAATTTTAAGATTTGAAATTGTAATATTAAGATATAAGAAACTTTCTTATTTCTTCAAAAAGGTTTACTTTTGA
The DNA here is from genome assembly GCA_028583605.1 of Dastarcus helophoroides. Classification (NCBI taxonomy): domain Eukaryota; kingdom Metazoa; phylum Arthropoda; class Insecta; order Coleoptera; family Bothrideridae; genus Dastarcus; species Dastarcus helophoroides. Next base: position 21,161,875 of record CM053337.1, on the reverse strand, counting down.
AGAAAGTCGAGATTTAAAAAAGGTACCAATTTACCTAAGATTTGAAGTAAGTTTAAATCTTCCTAAGATGTTTGAAGCCGAAAACACCTAAAAAATTTTAATGTTAACATCTGATATTGTAATATTAAGATATGAGATACTTTCTTATTTCTTCAAAAAGTTTTATCTTTGAAGAAAGTCGAGATTTGAAAGAGGTACCAATTTTCCTAAGAGATTTGAAGTAAGTTCAAAAAGAGATCTAAAATAAGATCAAATCTTAAGATGTTTGAACGCAAAGACACTTTAAAAATTGTAATCTTAAGATCTGAAATTGTAATATTAGGTTCTAAGATACTTTGTAATTTTTTCAAAAAGTTTTATATTTCTAGAAAGCCTTAACCTCTTTAAAACTTGGGAAACATCCAATATTCTTAAAAAACTCTTAAGAGATTCAAATTTCTGTTTGAATATTTTTAAGAGATTTGAATTATGCTCAGTAGAAAGATTTGAAGAACGTTATTTTTATTTAATATACTTGAACATTTTAATCTTCTTAATGTAACTAAAGAATATAATGGAGTTAAAGAAAAATCACATCTTTTTAACATATATGAAAATTGTTCTTAAAAGGTTTGAGTAACACTTTTTTTAACAGATAAGCTGCCAATAACAGTTTCGAAGAAAGACTGAATCTCTTAAAATATTGAAAAAATGTGCTCTCTACCGAGAGTACGCTGCGTGAAGTGAATGAGTAATGTTGAATGTAGTGGTGACTATGGTTACGTGGTTAAAAAGTACGCCTGTAACGTGGAGGTCCTGGGATCGACCCCCAGTTCCTGATCACACATTTTTAACTCAATTTTGGAAGTGGAATCAGGGATCCACCCGAGACTATACTAGAACACTTTACCGAGATGTGGATTATGGCGGACAGCCGGGGGACCCTCTCGTAAAACCCGTATTTGTCAGGAATGGCCGAGTTGTAGCAGTTACCGAAACTACGGTACGTGACGTGAATGAGTAGGGTTGAAAGTAGTTGTGGCGATGGGTCCGCGCTTAGGAGATCAAAATTCAAAAAAAAAACCTCCCAGTTTCGACCTTTGTCTCCCTAATGCGATTTTTCCATTTTTTCTCCACCTTAAACAATTTTTTTTCTTTAAATTGTATCATGTACGGACATTTACTCAACATTTTTTCCTCAATCAATTTTTTCCCAAGTGTTTGGACTTGACCGATTTTTTTCTCCAAATTTTGGCCACGACCGATTTTTGCTCCAAATTTCGGCCTCGACCGATTATTTCTCCAAATTTTGGCCTCGACTAATTTTTTCTCCAAATTTCGGCCTCGACCGATTTTTTCAAAATTTTGGCTTGATCAATCAGTCGGGCGAAAAAGTCGGTAAAGATCAAAATTTTGAGAACAATCATTCTGAAAAATTTGATACATACCGACTTTTTCTCAAACTTTAAAAAAAGGAGATAAATAAAAATTCGAAAGAAAATCTTCCAATTTCGAATTTTTGGCCGAAATGTGAATTTGTTTTTCAAATTTGGCTTTTTCACTAAAATTTTCAACTTGAACAATTTTTTTTCAAAACTTCAACATTTTCGATTTTTTCTCAAATTTTCGATCTTCACCAATTTTTTCTTAAATTTTCGACCTTCACCAATTTTTTCTTAAATTTTCGGCCTTGACCGATTTTTTCTTATAGTTTCCACCATGACTGATATTTTCTTCAAATTTTCCATATTGGCCGATGTTTTTTAACATATTGAACTTGACCGATTTTTTTATGGATATTTTGCCTTTGACCGATTTTTTCTCAAAATTTCCACCTTAAGCGATTTTTTCTTCAAATTTTCTACATTGGCCAAAATTTTTGAAAATTTTGACCTTGACCGATTTTTTAATCAATATTTTGATCTTGACCGATTATTTCTCAAAATTTGGGAATTGGGAGAAATAAAATCAAAAGTCGAAGGAAATCCTTGCAATTTTAATTTTCCCACGAAATACGATTTTCTTCAAATTTCTTCGGATTTTGTCTTCTTTTGTTACAAAATTTCGAATTTTTTCTCTATACGTGAGGTGAATGAATAGGTTTTTTTCAATTTGTTTAACATTTCTTCGGCCCAGTTTGGAAATATTTAAATTTTTATGGTTTGTTGACAATTTTATAAACAGTTTTTGAAATGCGACTACGTGATATTTAAATTTATTGAAAACGTCACTTCATGACAGTTTACAAGTTAAAAGGTTAGTTTATTTTACATAGAATAGGAAAAATGAAAAATAGGAGACCAAAAATTAGATATGGAAAAAATAAAAATTTTGTTTTTTTGATAAATTAGGGAAATATAAAAAAAATACATAAAAGAGGTTGTAGCACTGGACATCGATGTTTCGCTCTCATTTGAGCTCGTCAGCAGTGCATAACATCGAAAGGGAACAATGGGGAAGAAATACTTAAAAATAAAAAATTTTTTAAATATAAAAAAGAAAAATAAAGTAATTTTAACATGAATAGACGTTTCATCATTAATTTACTGTGTTAAAAATTTACTGTGTTAAAAATTTAAATATTTGAAGCCCAATCCACAAGAAACAACTACTCCGAGGGTTAATACCCCTTCCGGCATTGAACTACCATGAAGAGTGAATGAATAGGGTTGAAAGTAGTCGTGGCGATGGCTTCGTGATTAGGAAGCCAAAATTCGAAATAAAATCTTCCAATTTCGACTTTTGTCTCCCAAATGCGATTTTTTTCTTCAAATTTCGGCTTTTTCCTCAAAATTTTCACCTTGACCAATTTTTTCCTCAAATTTTCTATATTGGCCAATATTTTTGAAAATATTGAGTTTGACCGATTTTTTATCGATATTTTGATTTTGACCGATTTTTTATTGATATTTTGACTTTGACCGATTTTTTATCGATATTTTGACTTTGACCGATTTTTTCGCAAAATTTCCACCTTGACCGATTATTTTCTTCAAATTTTCTACATTGCCGATATTTCTGAAAATTTTGATCTTGGCCGATTTTTTATGATTATTTTGACTTTAACCGATTTTTTCTTAAAATTTGGGAATTGGGAGAAATAAAATTAAAAGTGCAATTTGCAATTTTAATTTTCCTACGAAATGCGATTTTCTTTTTCAAATTTCAACTTTTTTCTCCGAAATTTCGAATTTTTTGTCCGTCCGTGAAGTGAATGAGTAGGGTTGAAAGTAGCTGTGGTGATGGCTTCATGGTAAGAAAGTCAAAATGCGAAGAAAAAAAAACTTCCCAATTTCGACTTTTGCCTCCCAAATGGGATATTTTTCTTCAAATTTCGGCTTTTTCCTCAAAATTTCCACCTTGAACAATTTTTTTTCTTCAAAATTTCGACATGTAGGGATATTTAGCCAAAAATGTTTACCTCAACAAATTTTTTTTCAAATTTCGGCCTCGACCAATTTTTTTAAATTTAAGCTTGATTTATTTTTTCTTAATTTAGATCTCTACTTATTTTTCCTCAAAATTTAAAAATGCGAGAAAAAAAAATTAAAAAGAAAAACATTCCAATTTCGACTTTTTTGCCGAAATATGAACTTCTTTTTCAAATTCGGGCATTTTTATTAAAATTTTGAACTTGGAACAATTTTTTTTTGCAAAACGTCGACATTTTTGGTTTTTTTATACATTTTCGGCCCTGACCGATTTTTTCTTAAAACTTCCACCTTGACCGATATTTTCCTCAATTTTTTACATTGGCCGATATTTTTGAAAATGTTGACCGTGACCGATTTTTTTATCAGTATTTTGACTGACCGATTTTTTATCAATATTTTGACTTTGACCGATTTTCTTCCAAAATTTGGGAATTAGGAGAAAGAAAATTAAAAATCGAAGGAAATCCTTGCAATTTCAATATTTCTTCGCAATACTATTTTCTTTTTCAAATTTAAACTTCTTTCTTCGGATTTTGTCCTTTTTTCTTACAAAATTTCAAATTATTTCTCCATACGTAAAATGAATGACTAGGATTGAAAGCAGTTGTGGCGATGACTCCGTGGTTAGGAGGTCAAAATTCGAGGAAAAACCTTCTAATTTCGACTTTCGTCCCCCAAATGCAATTATTTTTTTAAAATTTCAGCTTTTTTCTGAAAATTTCCACCTTGAACAATTTTTTTCTTCAAAATTTCTACATGTACGTATTTTTACTCAAAATTTTTACCTTAACCAATTTTTTCTTAAAATTCTAGACTTAATCGATTTTTTTCTCCAAATTTCGGCTTCGACCGATTTTTTAGAAATTTTGGCTTGATTGATTTTTTCAATATTTTGATCTATGCCGATTTTTTTCTCAAAATTTAAAAATAGGAAAAGAATAAAAATTCGGAAGGAAACCTTCAAATTTCGACTTTTTCGTCGAAAAGTGAATTTCTTTTTCAAATTTGTTTTTTTTATTAAAATTTTAAACTCGAATAATTTTTTTAAAACTTCGACATTGCTGTTTTTTTCTCAAAATGATTTTGACCGATTTTTTCTCAAAATTTTCTCTTTGACCGATTTTTTCCTTAAATTTTCTACATTGGGAGTTATTTCTAAATATTTATCAATATTTTGACTTTGACCAATTTTTTCTCAAAATTTGGGAATTAGGAGAAAGTTTGGGCATTTTTACTAAAATTTTGAACTTGAACAAGTTATTTTTTAAACTTCGACATTTGCGGTTTTTTCTAAAATTTTCGGCCTTGACCGGTTTTTGTCTCAAATTTTCGGCGTTGACCGATTTTTTCTCAAAAATTTTACTTTGACCGATTTTTTCCTCAAATTTTCTACATTAGCTGACCTACTTTTTATCAATACATTGACTTTGACCGATTCTTTTTTCAAAGTTTGGGAATTATGAGAAAGTTTGGGCATTTTTACTTAAATTTTGAACTTTAACAATTTATTTTCAAAACTTCGACATTTTCGGTTTTTTCTCAAATTTTCGGTTTTTTCTCAAATTTTCGGTCTTGACCAATTTTTTCTTAAATTTTCGGCCTTGACCAATTTCTTCTCAAAAATTTCACTTTCACCGATTGTTTCCTCAAGTTTTCTACATTGGGGGATATTTCTAAAAATGTTGAGCTTGACCGATTTTTTATCATTATTTTGAATTTGACCGATTTTTTTTTAAATTTGGGAATAAGAAGAAAGTATGGGCATTTTTACTAAAATTTTGAAACTAAACGATTTTTTTTCAAAACTTCGACATTTTTGGTTTTTTCTCAAATTTTCGGTTTTTTCTCAAATTTTCGGTCTTGACCAATTTTTTCTTAAATTTTCGGCCTTGACCAATTTTTTTTTTCAAATTTTCGGCCTTGACCGATTTTTTCTCAAATTTTCGACCTTGACCGATTTTTTTCTTGAAATTTCTACGTTGACCGATTTTTTCGTCAAATTTTCTACATTGTCGGATATTTCTGAAAATTTTAACACACCGATTTTTTATCAATATTTTAACTTTGACCGATTTTCTCTCAAAACTTGGGAATTAGGAGAAAGAAAATTAAAAGTCTAAGGAAATCCTTGCAATTTCAATTTTCCTTCGAAATGCGATTTTCTTCTTCAAATTTCAACTTTCTTCTCCAGATTTCGTTCGACCGTTCTTCTGACAAACTTTCGAATTTTTTCTCCATACGTGAAGTAAATGACTAGGGTTTAAAGTAGTGATGGCGATGGCTCCATGATTAGAAAGACGGTTTGTAACGTGAAGGTTCTGGGTTTGACTTCCAGTCGCTGATCACACATTTTTAAATCCACTACATCTGAAAATATTCGAAAAACTTCACTTTCCTCAAGCAGTTGACGAAGGTGCCAATATTGAGAGATTTGAAAAATGTTCTTAATAGATTTAAAGAATGTTCTTAAGAGATTTAAGAAGCATTTTAACTTCGACAAAAGATTTAATCAATATGCTAATCATTTAAAAATGTTGAGTCAAGTTTTAACTTCTCAAAGTTTTTAAGGAATATGTTGATTTGTGGAGAGCTCTAAAGAGCATTGTAATCTATTCGTAGTAGAGAAAGATCAAATCTTCTCAAGAGATATAAAGACTGTTCTTAAAAAGTTAAGGAAAACTTTTTTTTAACTTCTTAAGGTGCCCATATCTTAGAAGTTTTCAAAAAAGACTGAATCGTTCCAAAAAATTAAAAGAATGTTTCCAAAATATTCTGAACCTTCGATTTCTCCAAACAATTTGATGAAGACACCAATTAAGAAATTTTAAGAAGGATCGAATCTCCTCAAGAGATTTAAAGAACGTTTTTAAGAGATTCAAACAATGTTCTTAAGAGATTTAAGAAGCATTTTAATTTCGGCAAAAGATTTAAAGAATGTGCCAATCATATAAGAATGTTTAGTCAAGTTTAACTCCTTTGAAAAAAGACTGAATCCTTTCAAAAAATTAAAAGTATGTTCCCAAAATATTCTGAATCTTTCATTTCCTCAAGCAAGTTGATGAAGAAACCAATTAAGAGATTTTAAGAAAGATCGAATTTCTTTAAGATTTAAAGAACGTTTTTAAGAGAGTTGAAGGATGTTTTTAAGAGATTTAATAAGCATTTTAATTTCGGCATAGGGTTTGAAGAAGGTGCCAGTTATTTAAGAATGTTGTGTCAAGTTTTAACTTCTTAAAATTTTTTAGGAATATATTTATTTGACGAGAGCTTTGAAGAGCATTGTAATCTGTTCGTAATAGAGAAAGACCAAATCTTCTTAAGAGATATAAAAATTGTTCTTAAAAAGTTAAGGAAAACTTTTTTTTTAATTTTTAAGGTGCCAATAACTTGGGAGTTTTGAAAAAAAACTGAGTTACCCCAAAAAATTAAAAGAATGTTCCCAAAATATTTTGAAACTTCGATTTCTTCAGGCAATTTGATGAAGACACCAAGTAAGAAATTTTAAAAAAGATCGAATCTCCTTGGGAGATTAGAAGAACGTTCTTACGGGATTCGAAGAATATTCTTAGGAGATTTAAAAGGCATTTTAATTTCGGCAAAAGATTTGAAGAATGTGCCAATCATATAAGAATGTTTAGTCAAGTTTAACTCCTTTGAAAAAAGACTGAAACCTTCCAAAAAATTAAAAGTATGTTCCCAAAATATTTTGAATCTTTCATTTTCTCGAGCAAGTTGATGAAGAAACCAATTAAGAGATTTTAAGAAAGATCGAATCTCTTTAAGATTTAAAGAACGTTTTTAAGAGATTTAAATAATGTTTTTAAGAGATTTAATAAGCATTTTAATTTCGGCATAAGGTTTGAAGAAGGTGCCAATTATTTAAGAATGTTACGTCAAGATTTAACTTCTTAAAGTTTTTTAGGAATATATTTATTTGTAGAGAGCTTTGAAGAGCATTGTAATCTGTTCGTAATAGAGAAAGACCAAATCTTCTTAAGAGATATAAAAATTGTTCTTAAAAAGCTAAGGAAAACTTTTTTTTTCAATTTTTAAGGTGCCAATAACTTAGGAGTTTTGAAAAAAAACTGAGTTACCCCAAAAAATTAAAAGAATGTTCCCAAAATATTTTGAAACTTCGATTTCTTCAAGCAATTTGATGAAGACACCAACTAAGAAATTTTAAGAAAGATCGAATATCCTTGAAAGATTAGAAGAACGTTCTTAAGCAATTCGAAGAATATTCTTAAGAGATTTAAGAAGCATTTTAATTTCGGCAAAAGATTTGAAAAATGTGCCGATCATTTAAAAATGTTTAGCCAAGTTTAACTTTTTTGAAAAAAGACTGAAGGCTACTAAAAAATTAAAGGAAGGTTCCCAAAATATTTTAAATCCCTAATTTCCTTAAGCAATTTGATGAAGAAACCAATTAGGGATTGTAAGAAAGATCGAATCTGCTTGAGATTTGAAGAAGGTTCTTAAGAAATTTGATGAATATTCTTAAAAGATTTAATAAGCATTTTAATTTCGGCAAAAGATTTGAAGAATGTACCAATCATTTAAAAATGTTGAGTCAAATTTTAACTTCTCAAAGTTTTTTAAGAATATGTTGATTTGTAGAGAGTTCTGAAGAGCATTGCAATCTATTCCTAATAGAGAAAGATCAAGTCCTCTCAAGAGATATGAAGACTCTTCTTAAAAAGTTAAGAAAAACTTTTTTTTAACTTCTTAAGGTGCCAATATCTAAGGAGTTTTGAAAAAAGACTGAATCTTTCCAGAAAATTAAAACAATGTTTTCAAAATATTCTGAAACTTCGATTTCTCCAAACAATTTGATGAAGACACCAATTAAGAAATCTTAAGAAAGATCGAATGTCCTTAAGAGATTCGAAGAACGTTCTTAAAAGATTTAAAGAACGTTCTTAAGAGATTCGAAAAATGTTCTTAAGAGATTTAAGAAGCATTTTAATTACGGTAAAAGATTTGAAGAATATGCCAATCATTTAAAAATGTTTAGTCAAGTTTAACTTTTTTGAAAAAAGACTGAAAGCTTCCAAAAAATTAAAAGTATGTTCCCCAAGTGTTCTGAATCTTTGATATCCTCAAGCAATTTAATGAAGAAACCAATTAAGAGATTTTAAGAAAGATCGAATTTCCTTAAGATTTGAAGAATGTTCTTAAGGGATTTCATTAATGTTCTTAGGACATTTAGTAAACATTTTGATTTCGGCAAAAGATTAGAATAATGTACCAATCATTTAAGGATATTGAGTCAAGTTTTAACTTCTCAAAGTTTTTTAGGAGTACGTTGATTTGTAGATAGCTTTGAAGGCCATTGTAATCTATTCGTAATAGAGAAAGATTAAATCTTCTCAAGAGATAAGAAGATTGTTATTAAAAAGTTAAAGAACACTTTTTTTAAGTTTTGTGGTGCCAATAACTTACGAGTTTTGAAAAAATACCAGTTCTTCCCAAAAAATTAAAATAATGTTCCCAAAATATTTTGAAATTTCGATTTCTTTAAGCAATTTGATGGACACCAATTAGGAGGTTTTAAGAAAGATCGAATTTCCCTAAAATTTAAAGAACGTTCTTAAGGGATTTGATTAATGTTCTTAGGACATTTAATAAACATTTTGATTTCAGCAAAAGATTTGAATAATGTGTCAATCATTTAAGGATATTGAGTCAAGTTTTAACTTCTCAAAGTTTTTTAGGAGTACGTTGAATTGTAGATAGCTTTGAAGGCCATTGTAATCTATTCGTAATAGAGAAAGATTAAATCTTCTCAAGAGATAAGAAGATTGTTATTAAAAAGTTAAAGAACACTTTTTTTAAGTTTTGTGGTGCCAATAACTTACGAATTTTGAAAAAATACCAATTCTTCCCAAAAAATTAAAATAATGTTCCCAAAATATTTTGAAATTTCGATTTCTTTAAGCAATTTGATGGACACCAATTAGGAGGTTTTAAGAAAGATCGAATTTCCTCAAGAGATTTGAAGAACGTTTTTAAGAGATTTGAAGAATGTAAGGTTCTCCAGCGCGTGATGTCACTTTCGTCGCAGAACCTTACACCTCTATCTCTCTATCTACTATCTTGCATTGTGATGCCAAATTTCTAAAATTTATAGTTACCAACTTGTTTTAGTAGCGACATGTTTAACTGTTTACAATTTTGTTTGATTCTAAGTCAACAATTTTTTTGTACGCTAATCAGTATTACCATACTTCCTTGTCAATTTTTTCGCCAATAAATGTTCAAGTTTCTTTCTTGCTTTATAGCTTCAGAGACATATTTCCGCTTTCATTCATATCTCGTTCATCGCTTTATTCATTTCCTGTACAACTGACGACGAGAATTAAAAAAAAATGTAACATTGGTGTTTTATTAGAGCGGTTTTTCCCCGGAAAAGATGAACTCGAGGAGGCTGATGGAATTAGAGGATCGATATAATTATGTCGCGAAAACAGAAACTGACGCGTAACCTGAATTTCTCAGAGAAAGTTTTCGTTTTAGTTCCTAATGTAATAAGATTGTGGAAAGCGAACGCCAAAGGATTTTCATGCGTCGGTCCAAGTGGTTTACTGTAGGGAGATGCTAAATGTGTTGCGACGCTTTAGGTGATTGCTCTTAACGTGGATTTGAATAAAATTCGATAAAAGCATTAAGTAAACATTCCTCCCATTCAATAGTCCCTTTGAAATCCATTAAGGTGCCTACGTAACCATTTGTGTTTGCCATCAAAACAAAGTTTTAAATATTCATCCGTCTAACCTTCAAATTCAATAAAAGCCATCATTTGATTTGTTCGGTTACATTTTAGTTGGAAAAGTTCATGCTGATCATCGAAATTATATAGAATCAAAGTTAGTTTTTTCTTGGCAATAAATGAGCAATTGTTCTTGTACCTTGTAGAGCAGTTGTGAAATTAAAAGAGTTACTGTAAAGTATATGGACCGCTTTAGATGCTTATTAGAAATTATTTAGGAGCTATTAGGCAAATACGCAGGGGGAGACATGACACACGTTTGAGATATCTATTGAATGTTTAGAAGCCATTAGCCGCTATATATCCCACCGGCAGTAATATGAGCTAAAAGTTTTTGGAATGTTAGATCTTCACTGCGGATAGCGTTCGACTGCCACCACTACTCGATTCATAGCACAGACTGTACACGCAGATACAATAATTTCAAAACAGTTTTCCAGTAAATTTTCTGAACCAATAGCATCGCACAACTTATGCCACAGCGATCTCCCCCCAAATCAGGTGCTTTGTGGATCTCCACGCAACCCACGGCGCGGTTAAGCTGCTATGTTGCCACTACTTCAAGACATTTCCCTAACATGCGAAATGAAGCATCGAAATTTCGTTTATGGATGCTTGCCTAACCAACACACGAAATTGACTATTTTTTATTTTAAATAAAATTCACAAACTAAACGAAGCAGCTTACTCAAGCATTGACAGTAGTCTATTCATAGATGGCAGCTGACAAGAGCATCGTTGCATTTGAAGTTAATGAGCGGGAAATTCAATAAATCACTTGGTATGTAAAATATTATTTAGTTTACACGACAGAAGTGAGGCTATAGGAATACAAAATTAGGACTACGCTTTGTAACATTCTTTCAAAAAATCATATAGAAAAATTAATTAAAATCCCGCAATTAGACAAAAACGTTTAGTTCTAGAATTTAATTAGCCCTTTATTCATATGATGGATGGGACGCGAAGAGATGCGAGTTTCATAAAACACCGATGTTTTATTTAGAAACAGCAAAATACACCCTTGCGGACGCTTTCATCAGTCACAGGCTGAGGCTTCAAATAGCGCGCTTCATTTACTTATTTACCCGAGGGTTTCCCCCATCCGTCGGCCTACCTAACGCCTAAAAAAAACTCCTATTATTCCGCCCACAGTCAAACGACGAAATGAAGGTAATTCAAAGTGTATCTATGGCGAGAAAATTGCAATGTTTTGTCCTGGATTTTCGTGAGCGTCTCGGTTTTTGCCCTTTAATTTTGGGTCGGGCGACCGTCCAGCGTTACACTGCTGCGAACATCGGGAGTAGCGACAGGGTCGTATTTCACGGATTTACACCCTGCTGATGATAACTCTCTTATTTATTGCCATTCAACGAGGTATTTATTGCCGGCAACACCACTAAGCCCGTTCAACTTCGTGAACGATTTAAAATCTTTGCGTGGGCGATCGCTTAAGCTTTATATAAGCAGGACTTATCGTTTTTTTGGGCCTAAGTTGGTTTCTTTGGGAGAAAGTGATATAAAGCAGACGAAATTTCGTCATCAAATTGGATATTTAAAAAAAAATTGACATTTCGAGGAGAGCTCGACATTTTGATTTGAAAGTCAACATTTGAAATAAATAAAAAACGTTTATCGAATCTTTGAGTTTTTGGTCTCAAATGTTGATGAAGTTTTGTCCTTGAAACCTCAACATTCAACATTTCTCTCAAAATTGAAATAAGGTGAAATTTCAAGAAAATGTCGATATTTCGATATTTTCAAGTTAAAATTTGAAATATATAGTAAACTTTTACATCTACATAGAATATTTTAATAAAATTTAAAGAAATTTTAAAAATATTTTTTTATAACCTAATATTGTGGTGTATGACATTTTGAAACGTTAACAATCGTCATTTTTAATCTATGAACATGTTAGAAGTTTGATCGCGCAAGTTTAGTTAACGTTTTCGGATAATCCGCCTATGCTAAGTTAAAACTTGTCATCGAAAAAATCCCAACTTCCACCACGGAGGAGATATCAACTATTTAAAATGTCATTGCTGTGACCTTGAAATTTTAAATGCTTGTAGCGTCCAAGCAATAAGTCGTAGCTTCATTATCTTTGCAGATTCGAATTTTACGTCTCAAATTTCATAAAATGGGGTACTTTTATTAAAATGCTACGATGCCCCACCTTTAATTTTTTAAAATTTTGAAATCTTAAAAATAGATAATTTTGACGCATGGAAATTTGGTGGCGAAAATTATCAGTTTAATTGACGTTGTATGGATAATTTGGTAAAGCCAAGTTTAAATTTACCATCAGAAAGGTCTTAGGATTCATCGCTAAGGCGATACCAACGATTTACAATGTCACTGTTATGACCTTGAAACTTTAAACGCGTGTAGTCCCCAAGTGATAAGTAGTAGCTCAATTATCTTTGCAGATTCGAATTCTACGTCTCAAATTTCATAAAACTGGGTACTTTTACCAAAATGCTGCTATGTATCGTCTTCAATTTTTTGAAATTTAGAAATTTTAAAAATCAATAATTTTGACGCAAGGAAATTTGATCTCCAAAATTATGAGCTTAGTTGAGCTTTTATGGCCAATTAGGCAACGCCAAGTTTTAATTTGCCATTAAAAATGTTCTCCGTTACACCGCTAAGGGGATACCAACGATTTACCATGTCATTGTTATGACCTTGAAATTTTAAATGCGTGTAGCGCCCAAGAGACAAGTCGTAGCTCAATTTCCTTTGGAGATTTACATTCTACTTCTTGAATTTCATAAAATAAAATACTTTTAATTAAATGCAATAATGCCTCACCTTTGAGTTTTCGAAATTTCGAAATTTAAAAAATCGATAATTTTGACGCAGGGAAATTTGGTGGCGAAAATTATGAGTTCAGTTAACGTTTTATGGACAATTCGGCAACGCCAAGTTCAAATTTACCATCACAAATGTCTCAAGTTTTACCGCTAAGGGGAGACCAACGATTTACAATGTCGCTGTTATGACCTTGAAGCTTTAAACGCGTGTAGCTCCCAAGCGATAAGTCGTAGCTCAATTATCTTTGCAGATTCGAATTCTACGTCTCAAATTTCATAAAATGGGGTACTTTTACCGAAATGCTGCTATGTTTCGCCTTTAAATTTTTGAAATTTAGAAATTTAAGAAATCGATAATATCGACGCATGAAAATTTGATCGCCAAAATTATGAGCTTAATTGACGTTTTATGGACAATTCGGCAACGCCAAGTTCAAATTTACCATCAAAAATGTTTTAAGTTACACCACTAAGAAGATACCAATGATTTACCATGTCATTGTTATGACCTTGAAATTTTAAATGCATATAGCGCCCAAGAGACAAGTCGTAGCTCAATTTCCTTTGGAGATTTGCATTCTATGTCTCAAATTTTGTAAAATAAAATACTTTTAATTAAATGCAATAATGCTTCACCTTTGATTGTTCGAAATTTCGAAATTTTAAAAATCGATAGTTTTGACGCATGGAAAAATTACCAGTTTAGTTGACGTTGTATGGATAATTTAGCAACGCCAAGTTTAAAACCCTTGTCAGAAATGTCTAAGATTTTACGGTTGAAGAGATATCAACGATATTTACTGCCATTGTTGCGACCTTGAAACTTTAAACGCGTGTAGCTCCAAAGCGATGAGTCGTAGCTTAATTATATTTGCAGATTCGAATTCTACGTCTCAAATTTTATAAAACAGGGTGCTTTTACTGAAATGATACAATGTTTTACCTTTGAATTTCTGAAATTTCGAAATTTTAAAAATCGATAATTTTGACGCATGGAAATTTGGTCTCGAAAATTATGAGTTTAGTTGACGTTTTATGGACAATTTGGCAACGCCAGTGTCAAATTTATCATTAAAAATGTCTCAAGTTCCACCGCTAAGAAGATACCAATGATTTACAATATCATTGTTATGACCTTGAAATTGTAAATGCGTGTAGCGCCCACGAGATTAATTGCAATTTAATTTTCTTAGCAGATTAGGATTCTATTTTTCAAATTTTATAAAATATGGTACTTTTAATAAAATGCAATAATGCCTCACCTTTGATTTTTCGAAATTTCGAAATTATAAAAATCGATAATTTTGATGCATGGAAATTTGGTCGCGAAAATTATCAGTTTAGTTGACGTTGTATGGATAATTCAGCAACGCGAAGATTAAATGTCTCGTTATAGATGTCTCAGATTTCACCGTTGAAGAGATATCAACGATTTACAATGTCATTCTTGTGACCTTGAAACTGAAAACGCATGTAGCCTCAAAGCGATAAGTCGTAGCTTCAGTATTTTTGCAGACTCGAATTCTACGTCTCAAATTTTAAAAAATGCGGTACTTTTACCGAAATGCTGGCATGTTTCGCCTTTAATTTTTTGAAATTTAGAAATTTTAAAAATCGATAATTTTGACGCATGGAAATTTGGTCGCGAAAATTATGAGTTTCATTGACGTTTTATGGACAATTTGGCAATGCCAGTGTCAAATTTATCATTAAAAATGTCTCAAGTTTCACCGCTAAGAAAATATCAACGATTTACAATATCATTGTTATGACCTTGAAATTGTAAATGCGTGTAGCGTAGCGCCCACGAGATTAATTGCAACTTAATTTTCTTTGAAGACTCCGATTCTACTTCTCAAATTTTATAAAATATGATACTTTTAATAAAATGCAATAATGCCTCACCTTTGATTTTTCGAAATTTCGAAATTATAAAAATCGATCATTTTGATGCATGGAAATTTGGTCGCGAAAATTATCAGTTTAGTTGACGTTGTATGGATAATTCAGCAACGAGAAGATTAAATGTCTCATTATAAATGTCTCAGATTTCACCGTTGAAGAGATATCAACGATTTACAATGTCATTGTTGTGACCTTGAAACTGAAAACGCGTGTAGCCCCAAAGCGATAAGTCGTAGCTTCAGTACTTTTGCAGACTCGAATTCTACGTCTCAAATTTTAAAAAATGCGGTACTTTTACCGAAATGCTGCCATGTTTCGCCTTTAATTTTTTGAAATTTCGAAATTTTAAAAATTAATAATTTTGACGCATGGAAATTTGGTCTCGAAAATTATGAGTTTCATTGACGTTTTATGGACAGTTCGGCAACGCCAATGTTAAATTTACTATTAAAAATGTCTCAAGTTCCATTGCTAAGAAGACACCAACGATTTACAACGTCATTGTCATGACCTTGAGATTTTTTATGCGTGTAGTGCCCAAGAGATAAGTCGTAGCTCAATTTTCTTTGCAGATTCGCATTTAACTTTTCGAATTTCATAAAATATGCTTCTTTTTATGAAATGCGATGATGCCCCACCTTTGATTTTTCGAAATTTTGAGAATCGATAGTTCTGACGCATGAAAATTTGGCCGCTAAGATTAACAGTTTAATTGAGGTTGTATGGATAATTCAGCAACGCCAAGTTTAAACTTGTCTGATGACAAGTTTCAACTTTCACCGCGAAAGAGATACCAACGATGTAAAAATGTTAATGTTGTGACCTTGAAATCATAATGCCTGTAGCGCCCAAGTGATAAGTCGTAGCGTATTTATCTTCGCTAATTCAAATTCTACGTCTCAAATTTCATGAAACAAAGTGCTTTTAACAAAACGCAAAGATGCTTCATCTTTGATTTTTCGATATTTCGAAATTTTAAAAATCGATAGTTTTGTCGCATGGAGATTTCGTTGCGCAAATTATGAGTTTAGTTGACGTTGTATGGATAATACAGCAATACCAAGTTGAAATGTCCCGTCAGAAATATCTCAGATTCCACAACTGAAGAGATGTCAACGATTTACAATGCCATTGTTGTGGCCTTGAAAGTTTAAATGCGTGTAGCGCCAAAGCAATAAGTTGTAGCTCAATTATCTTTGCAGACTCGAATTCTACATCTCAAATTTAATAAAATAGGGAAATTTTACTAAAATGCTCCGATCTTTGTCATTTGATTTCTTGAAATTTCGAAAATTTAAAAATCGATAATTTTGACGCATGGAAATTTGGTCTCAAAAATTATGAGATTAGGTGACGTTGTATGGAAAATTCAGCAACGCGAAGTTTAAATATCTCATCAGAAATGTCTCAAATCCTATGGCTGAAGAGATATCAACAATTTACAATGCCATTGTTGTGACCTTGAAACTTGAAACGCGTGTAGCGCCAAAGCGATAAGTTGTAGTTCAATTTTCTTTGCAGATTTGAATTCCACGTCTCAAATTTTATAAAGTAGTGCATTTTTACTGAGATGCTACGATGTTTTACCTTTAATTTTTTGAAATTTCTACTTTTTAAAAATCGATACTTGTGAGGCATGGAAATGTGGTAGCGAAAATTATGAGTTTAGTTGACGTTTTATGAACAATTTGGCAACGCCAATGTCAAATTTATCATAAAAAATGTCAACTTCTACCGCTAAGAAGAAACCAACGATTTACAATGCCATTGCTATGACCTTGAAACTTTAAATGGGTGCAGCGCCCAAGAGATAAATTGTAGCCACATTTTTTTTGCAGATTTGCATTCTACGTCTTGAATTAAAAGAAATATCATACTTTCAATAAAATGCGATAATATCTCACCTTTGATTTTTCGAAATTTCGAAATTTTAAAAGTCGATAGTTCTGACGCATGAAAATTTGGTCGCGAAAATTATCAGTTTAGTTGACGTAATACGGATAACTCAGCAATGCCAAGTTGAAACGTCCCGTCACAAATGTCTCAAATTCAACGGCTAAAGAGACATCAACAATTTACGATGCCATTGTTATGACCTTGAAAGTTTAAACGCGTGTAGCGTCAAACCGATAAGTTGTAGCTTAATTATCTTTGCAGATTCGAATACTACGTATTAAATGTCATAAAGTACTATACTTTTACTGAGATGCTACGATGTTTCACCTTTGATTTTATGAAATTTCGAAATTTTAAAAATCGATAATTTTGACGCATGGAAATTTGATCGCGCAAATTATGAGTTTAGTTGAAGTTTTATGGACAATTCGGCAACGCCAACTTTAAATTTACCATTAAAAATGTCTCAAGATCCACCGCTAAGAAGATATCAACGATAAACAACGTCATTGTTATGACCTTGAAACTTTAAATGCGTGTAGCGCCCAAGAGATAAATTGTAGCACAATTTTCTTTGAAGATTCGCATTCTATGTATTAAATTTTGTCAAATATGAAAGTTTCAATGAAATGCAATGATGCCTCACCTTTGATTTTTCGAAATTTCAAATTTTTAAAAATCGATAGTTTTGACGCATGGAAATTTAGTCGCGGAAATTATCAGTTTAGTTGACGTTGTATGCATAATTTAGCAACGCTAAGTGTAAATATCTTGTCAAAAATGTCTCAGATTCCACTGCTGAAAAGATATCAACAATTGACAATCCCATTGTTGTGACCTTGAAACTTTAAACGCATGTAGCGCCCAAGCAATAAGTCGTAGCTCAATTATCTTTGCAGATTTGGATCTACGTCTCTAATTTCATAAGACAAGTTACTTTAAGGGAAATGCTACGATGTTTCACCATTGAATTTCTAAAATTTCGAAATTATAAAAATCGATAATTTTGACCCATGGAAATTTGGTCGCGAAAATTCTGAGTTTAATTGACGTTTTGTAAAACTTCGGCAAAGCCAAGTTTAAATTTATCATCAGAAATGTCTCCAGATCCACCGCTGAGGAGGTATTAATGATTTGCAATGTCATTGTTATGACCTTGAACCTTTAAATACTTGTGGCATCCAAGCGACAAGCCGTAGCTCAATTTTCTTTGCAGATTTTAATTCCATATCTTAGGTTTTGGAAAATAAAGTGCCTTTAATAAAATGCAATGATGTCTGACCTTCGATCTTTCAAAATTTCGAAATTTTAAAAATCGATAGTTTTAACGCATGTAAAATGAGTTTGGTTAACGTTTTATGGATAATTTGGCAACGCCAAATTTAAATTAATCGTCAGAAATGTTTCAACTTTTACCAAAGGTTTTAAATGTCAATGTTGTGACCTTGAAATTAAAAAAGCCTATAGCGCCCAAATGATAAGTTGTAGTTTAATTATATTTGCAAATTCAAATTATACGTCTCAAGTGTTATAAAATAAAGTACTTTTAATGAAAGGCCATGATGTCTCATCTTTGATTTTTTGGAATTTTTAAATTTTAAAAGTCGATCGTTTTGCCTCATGGAGATTTGGTTGCGCAAATTATGAGTTGAGTTGGCGTTTTATGGACAATTCGGCAACTTCAAGTTTAAATTTAACATCAGAAATATCTCAATCTCCACCGTTAAGAAGATACCAAAGATTTACAATATCATTGTTATGACCTTGAAATTTTAAATGCGTGCAGCGCCCAGTAGATAAATGGTAGCTCAATTTTCTTTGCAGATTCGCATTTTGGGTCTCAAATTTTAGAAAATATGGTACTTTCAATGAAATGCGATGATGCATCATCTTTGATTTCGAAATTTTAAAAATCGATAATTTTGACGAATGGAAATTTGGTCGCGAAAATTATCAGTTTAGTTGACGTTGTATGGATTATTTATCAATTTGGCAATGCTAACTTTAAATTTATAGTCAGAAATGTCCCAACTTCCATCACTGCGAAAGTGCCAACGATTTAATCTCTCATGACCTTGAAACTTTAAATGCCTGTGGCCCCCAAGCGATAAGTCGCAGCTCAATTTTTTTTGCACATTTGAATTCTACGTCTCCAATTTCATAAAATGGGGCACTTTCAATAAAATGCGATTCGATTTTTCGAAATTTTAAAAATCGATAATTTAAATGCATGAAAATTTGGTCGCAAAAATTATGAGTTTAGTTGTCGTTTTATGGACAATTCTGTAGCAACAAATTTAAATTCAAATATAGGTGACATACAACTTAATTCATAAATATTTTAAATTGTTTGAAAGGTTTGCCTTTTTACAAAATTTCCACAAAATATTTGTCAAAATTTCCAGATAATTATGTTCAGTTTTTTATCAATAGTCCACCAAATTTCGAGGAAAAAGGTGAATCTTGATAAACAAGTCGAAATTTGCACAAAACTAAAATTCGAACAATAATCAAAATTTTCTGGAAAAACGAATTTTGAGAAGTGGTGAAATATAAAAAAAAACGATGAATTTTAAAAAATTTCAAATTTTGGGAAAGTCGATTTCTGATAAAAGAAATCGTATGTTAGGAATAAAGAAATTCAAAAAAAAACACAAATTTTGTGAAAACAAACGAAGAAATAAGTCTAAATTTCGAAAAGACATTTGATATCTGAAGGAAAGAACGAATTTTGAAGAAATGGATATTTTTTAAAAAAGGTCTCCTCGGTTGAATACAAATTTTCGATTAGCTTCATGAGCCAGGGAGGCAAATGCCATAATCTGCCCTATTCTAGGTATGTCTATGGGGGAGATATATTTTCAGGTAAAGTGATTAAAAATACATCTCTGGAGGAATAATTATGGTAAAATTGTAACTATAATTACTGTAATAACTTCTTGATGTTTAAAATATGTCAAGAATTTGGAACTTTAAGGTGAACAATATCAGGAAATTTAATATGCGACTCCATAAACTTCAAAAGTAGCGTATTTAATTAAGTATCCTCGTGAATTACAACTTTCTTTAGTAGGAGAGACTTTACGATGAATAAAACATAATTAAAACCAAATTTGATGTAGCTAGCTTAATAATTACTTGTAAAGTTGTAGGTCCGAGTAACACAATTTCTTTATGCTCCAGAGAAGTTGCCACGTTTCTTGGAGCTTTAGTTCTCTATTTTTTTTTCTATTTTTTTTTCTATTTTTTTAACGTGAGACCTTCGTTGAGCGATTTCAAATAGGGTTTAAATTTAAAGTTTCGTGTCACCCTCACGCATTACCAACATGCTCTACTGCCAAGATTAGAGTATGTTGATTATGCAAATTGGCGAAATGATGACGCAAAATCACAAGTTTCAAAAAAGAGCTTTATTAATCCACAACCAGTGGAAAAATTGAAGCTTTATAAAAAAATAGTGTAATATTCTTAATTAACTTGTAACAGTTAAACAATAAAAATAATAAGGAAGAACTTCATGTTGAACATTCTCATTTTCTTTACAAAGCCAATATTCTCGTTCAATAACAATGACATCTTCTCTAATAAGATAAGAAGGTGCAATTTTCTCTCCCAAGGCGTCAAGAAAATGAAATCGGTCGCAATAATTGCACCACAAAATTTTTCGGTTCGTTACTTTTCCATCCCGTCGCCGTTCAGGTGCTGTTGAGTCGAGAACCAGTGCAGCAATTAAAATAACAATTAGTTAAAGTGGCGAGTCCATTAACTTTATTGACTGACAACGCGGAGTGCGCGCATTTTAATTGGAAGAATAATTAAAACAAACTCTTAACGTCGAAGCCGTTTAAAAGCCGACAATCGTCGCGTCCCTCAGCTATCCAAAACTAGCGACGGCGACGACAGACCGGAATCGGTTCGAAACTTGGGGCCAACCGGTGAATATTAATCGAACTTGCCCAAACTTCCGCATTGACGGATGCAAATGGAAGTTAGGTGACTACATCCAGCGCCTTATTGTCCAAGTTCTCTATTAGATTTGCGAGGATTTCATATGCCCTCGTAATAAACTCTAACTTGGGCACAGTTGCTCTTGTCTGTAATAAATGTAACTTTCCTTTTCATTCTTATGCAGTCTCGCGGGATATTGCAAAAGAAGACAACGATAATTGTTTAGATTTGATCATGTTCCACACGTCTCGAGAGTAAGCGAAAGATGGTGAGGCACTTGACAAGGTAACTTTGCAGCCAGGGTTCGATTCCCGCTCGCGGCCATCTGTCTTTTTTTGAAAACGACTGGCTCTAAGCTTGATCCAGTTTAACACGAGATAGTTGAAGCGTGCTCCAGTCCACAACATTAGCAATAGGCAGCTGTGCCATCCCATAGTGCTACAAAGCGTTCTCTTAGGTTGATGCACCCAAAAATACAAAGCAGTTTTAGTCAAAAACGTGTTTGAATAAATGTGTTCCATATTGCTACTTGCTAACTAATATATAAATAAGAAAGTGTCTATCTGTTTGTTTGGGGGCATTTGATGCTAGTTTGGCGAAAAGTAGTGTAGGTGTACCTTGCTAGGCAGGATCGTTAATAGGATATGTTTTATCCCGAAAAAACTGTGCCAGATGCACCCAAGGTAACATGTTTTTGTTTTCTTGTTCGATGGTAAATTTTATCTTAATATATAAATGCGAAAGTGTATTTGTCCCCTGTTTGTCGCCTTAATTAATGAAGCGATTTTGACAGGGCCATCTAACGGAATATGGTACAATTTTGCTGTCCAATATATTTACCAGAAAATCACTACGAGGCAGCTTAGTGTACATCGTTCATATGAACCAATTTGAACAAAACCTCATTCTGCAATCAGCACGAACTCTTTAAAGCTGTGCAAGCTCATTAATTTAGTTTTGTTTTGTTTATCCCAACTATGTAATTTTACAAAAAGTGAAAAAGTATCGATAGACAACGTCGTTCATAACGATTTGACATCAGTCTTCTATGTGGTTCCTAATCAAAACCAAAACTAAATTTAAAAACTGTTAAATTTTGGACAGTCGACAGTCATCGAATCAAAATTTCGGGAAAAAATCAACATTTGTTTGATAAAATATTTGGGAAAAAAATTTCAAAACTTCTAATTTAATCTCAGATTCTGTCATTAGTTACGAAATTTCGTGTTTTAAATCTCAACACATTTTTCTCGAAATTTGTATTTTTCAGCACAAACTTTTAAGATTTTTTGTCAAAAGTTGAAATTTGAAAAGATATTTGAAATTTTAGTAAAAATTCTCGAAACTAGTGGATATTTTAGAAAAACGGTCAAAATTTTAAACTTTAATTATGAAAAAAATTTAATTTTAATTTTGGATTTGACATTTCAGCTTTTAAATTCATAACATTAAAGGGGCCAAATTTTGAAGTAAAGTCAATATTTCGATTAAAGGTTATTTCAAAATTTGAAATAATTCAGGACGAGTCAATAGTGATCCAAAAATGAAAGAGTTCGAGTAAAAGTTTCTATGTTAATTTTGGTTGTAACATTAAAATTTTCAGAACAAAATTTTGATATTTCGTGATTAAACTAGATATTAAATAAAAGTAGACATTTCAAAAAAAGGTCGACATTTTAAATTTAAAGCCAACGTCGTCGGAAAAAGTAAAATTAATTTTAAAATTTAGATTGAAATTCGTGATATTAGTAACGAAATTTCGTTTATTTGTCTAACATTTTTCTCCAAATTTTTAGTTTAAAATTTCGAGACCTTTCGCTAAAAGTAGAAATTTCGAAGAAAAAAGAAATTCGAAAAATGTCGACATTTCAATTTTAAAGCCCACATCGTCGGAAAAAGTAAAATTAATTTTAAAATTTCGATTGAAATTCGTAATATTAGTAACGAAATTTTGTTTATTCGTTTAACATTTTCCTCCAAATTTTTAGATCAAAATTTCGAGAACTTTCGCTGAAAGTTGAAATTTCGAAAAAGAAAAAAATTCGAAATTACAAAAAAAAAATCTTACCCGACGATTTGATCAAAAACCAAAATTAAGTAGTCAGAGTCAGACAAAAATTTTTAAATTATTTCGAGTTTTTTAATGTTGACTTCAAACTCAAAACACTTCGGGAAATTTTTATTAGTAAACACGAATTTTTAACACTTGGATAAAAATTTCGTGAATTAATTCGAAAATTCAGATAAAAGTTGTTTTCGTTTTTCCTTGACATTTTGAATTTAGCGTTAAAATTTTAAAAAACCTTTCGAAATTTCGTCATCAAATTGGATATTTTAAAAAACTTGACATTTCGAGAAAAGTTCGACATTTCGATTTTAAAGTCAACATTTTAGGAAAATAAAAATGTTTTTTAGAATTTTGAATTTTAAATCACAAATTTTGATAAAATGTTGTCCTTGAAACTCTTAAATTCAATATCTCTCTAAATTTAAAAAAGGTGAAATTTTGAGAAAACGTCGATACTTCGATTTTCAAGTCAAAATTAAAAATAGATAGCAAACTTTACATTTGCATCGAATATTTCGAGAAAACTGTAGAATTATTTGAAAAATTCTATTATAACCAAATATTTTGGTGTACGACGTTTTGAAACATTAAAAATTGTCATTTTTAATCTATGAACATGTTAGAAATTTGAATGCCTTAGTTTAATTAACGTTTTTCGGATAATCCGCCAAAGCTTAGCTAAAATTCGTCATCGAAAAAATCCCAACTTTTACCATGGAGGAGATATCAACGATTTAAAATGTCATTGCTGTGACCTTGAAATTTTAAATGCATCTAGGTCGCGAAAATTATCAGTTTAATTGACGTTATATGGATAATTCAGCAAAGCCACGTTTAAATGCCTTATCAGAAATGTCTCAAATTTTACGGCCTAAGAGATATCAACGATTTAAAAGCCATTGTTGTGACCTTGAAACTTAAAATGCGTGTAACGCCCGCGCGATAAGTCGTAGCTCAATTTTCTTTGCAGATTTACATTCTACGTTGCCAATTTAATAAAAGCTGCTGATTTTAACAAAATGCAATGTTGTTTGACCCTTGATTTTTCGAAATTTTAAAAATCGATAGTTTTGACGCATGGAAATTTGGTTGTAAAAATTATCAGTTTAGTTGACGTTGTATGGATAATTCAGCAAAGCCACGTTTAAATGTCTCATCAGAAATGTCTCAGATTTTACGGCCAAAGAGATATCAACGATTTAAAAAGCCATTGTTGGGACCTTGAAACTTAAAATGCGTGTAACGCTCGCGCGATAAGTCGTAGCTCAATTTTCTTTGCAGATTTACATTCTACGTTGCCAATTTAATAAAAGCTGCTGATTTAAACAAAATGCAATGTTGCCTGACCTTTGATTTTTCGAAATTTTAAAAATCGATAGTTTTGACGCATGGAAATTTGGTCGTGAAAATTATTAGTTTAGTTGACGTTGTATGGATAGTACAGCAAAGCCAAGTTTAAATGTCTTGTCAGAAATGTTCCAGATTTCACAGCCAAGGAGATATCAACGATTTAAAAAGGCATTGTTGTGACCTTGAAACTTTAAATGCGTGTAGCGCTCGAGCGATGAGTTGTAGCTCAATTTTCTTAGCAGATTTACATTCTACGTCTTCAACTTAATAAAAACTGCTGATTTTTATAAAATGCGATGTTGCCTCACTTTTGATTTTTTGAAATTTCAAAATTTTAAAAATCGATAGTTTTGACGCATGGTAATTTGGTCGCGAAAATTAGCAGTTTAGTTGACGTTGTATGGATAATTCAGCAAAATAAAGTTTAAATGTCTCGTCAAAAATGTCTCAGATTTTACGGCCAAAAAGATATCAACGATTTACAATGCCATTGGTCTGACCTTGAAACTTAAAATGCGTGTAACGCCCGAGCGTTGAGTCATAGCTTAATTTTCTTTGCAGATTTACATTCTACGTCGCCAATTTAATAAAAACTGCTGATTTTAATAAAATGCGATGTTGCCTCACCCTTGATTTTTTGAAATTTCGAAATTTTAAAAATCGTTAATTTTGACGCATGGAAATTTGGTCGCGAAAATTATCAGTTTAATTGACGTCGTATGGATAATTCAGCAAAGCCAAGTTTAAATGGCTCGTCAAAAATGTCCCAGATTTCACGGTCAAAGAGATATCAACAATTTAAAAAGCCATTGTTGTGACCTTGAAACTTAAAATGCCTGTAAGGCCCGAGCGATGAGTTGAAGCTCAATTTTGTTTGCAGATTTACATTCTACGTCTCCAACTTAAGAAAATCCGATACTTTAAATCAAATAGAATGATGCCTCACCTTCGAGTTTTCAAAATTTCAAAATTTTTAAAATCGATAGTTTTGACGTTTGACAATTTGACCGCGAAAATTATCAGTTGAATTGACGTTGTGTGGATAATTTAGCAAAACCAAGTTTCAATATCTCGTCAGAAATGTCTCAGATTTCACGGCCAAAGGGATATCAACGATTTGCAATGCCATTGCTGTGACCTTGAAACTTTAAATGTGTATAACGCTCGAGCGATAAGTCTTAGTTCAATTTTCTTTGCAGGTTTATTTTCTACGTCTCAAATTTAATAAAATCCGGTGCTTTTAATAACATACAATAATGCCTCACCTTTGAGTTTTCGAAATTTCAAAATTTTTAAAATCGATTGTTTTGATTCATGGAAATTTGGTCGCGAAAATTATCTGTTGAGTTGACGTTGTATGGATAATTTAGCAAAACCGAGTTTAAATATCTTGTTAGAAATGTCTCAGATTTCACGGCCGAAAAGATATCAACGATTTACAGTGCCATTGGTGTGACCTTGAAACTTTAAATGCGTGTGACGCTCGAGAGATAAATCGTAGCTCAATTTTCTTTGCAGATTGACATTCTACGTCTCAAATTTAATAAAATCTGGTACTTTTAATAAAATGCAATGAGGCTTCTACATTGATTTTTCGAAATTTCTAGATTTTAAAAATCGATAGTTTTGCGTATGGAAATTTGATCGCGAAAATTATCAGTTTAGTTGACGTTGTATGAATGATTAAGCAACGCTAAGTTTAAATTTGTAGTCAGAAAACTTCCAACTTCCACCGCTGAGGAGACACCAATGATTTAAAATGTCAGTGTGGTGATCCTTTTTGAAATTTCTAAATTTTAAAAATCGATAGTTTTAACGCCTGGAATTTTGGTGGCGCAACTTATGAGTTAAGTAGACGTTTTATGAATCATTCGACAACATCAAGTTTACATTTGTCATCAGAAATGTCTAAAGTTCCATTTCTGATAAGGTATCAATGATTGACAATGTCATTGCTGTGACCTTGAACATTGAAATGCATGTGGCGCCCAAGCGACAAGCCGTAGCTCAATTTTCTTTGCAGATTCGATTTCTGCGACTTAAATTTCATAAAATACGGTACTTTAAATTAAACTCGATAAAGTCCCAGCTTTGATTTTTTTAAATTACAAAATTTGGAAATCGATAATTTGATAGTTTTGCATGGAAATTTGGTCACGCAAATTTTGAGTTTAGTTGTTTTATGGATAATTCGGCAACGCCAGTTTTGAATTTGTCTTCAGAAACTTCTCAAATTCTACCGCTGAAGAGATATCAACGATTTGCAATGTCATTGTTATGACCTTGAAATTTTAAATGTGTGTAGCGCCCAAGAGATAAATCGTAGCTCAAGTATCTTTGCAGATTCTTATTGTACGTCTCAAATTTTATAAAATATGGTACTTTCAATAAAATGCAATGATGCTTTACCTTTGATTTTTTGACATTTCGAAATTTTAAAAATCGATTCTTTTGACTCATGGAAATTTTGTAACGAAAATTATCAGTTTAGTTGACGTTGTATGGATAATTCAGCAACGCCAAGTGTAAATCTCTCATCAGAAATGTCGCAAGTTTCACCGCTAAGGAAATACCAACGATTTACAATGTCATTGTTATGACCTTGAAAATTTAAATGCGTGTAGCGCGTAAGATATAAATCGTAGTTCAATTTTATTTGGCGATTCGCATTCTGCGTCCTAAATTTTATGTAAAGTAATACTTTTAATAAAAAATGATGATGCCTCACCTTTGATTTTTCAAAATTTCGATATTTCAAAAATTGATAATTTTGACGCATGGAAATTTGGTCGCGAAAATTATCAGTTTAGTTGACGTTGTATCGATAATTCAGCAAAGCCAAGTTTAAATGTTCCGTCAGAAATGTTTTAGATTCTACGACCGAAGAGATATCAACGATTTATTATATCATTGTTGTGACCTTGAAACTTTAAACGCGTGTAGCGCCCAAGCAATAAGTCGTAGCTCAATTACCTTTGCAGATTTGCATTCTACGTCCCAAATTTTATGAAATGTGATACTTTCAATAAAATGCGATGATGCCTTACCCTTGATTTTTCAAAATTTCGAAATTCTAAAATTCGATAGTTTTGAAGCATGGAAATTTTGTCGCAAAAATTATTAGTTTATTTGACGTTGTCTCCATGATTTAGCAACGCCAAGTTTAAATGTCTCGTCAGAAATGTCTAAAATTTTACGGCTGAAGAGATATCGTCGATTAACAATACCATTCTTGTGACCTTGAAACCTTAAATGCATGTAATCTCAGGCGATGAGTCATAGCTTAATCATCATTGCAGATTTGAATGCTACGCCTCAAATTTCATAAAATGGGGTGCTTTGGCTAAAATGCTACGATGTTTAACCTTTGATTTTTATAAATTTCGAAATTTTAAAATTCGTAAATTTTGATGCATGAAAATAGGTCGCGAAAATTATGAGTTTAGTTGACGTTTTACGGACAATTTAGCAACTCCAAACAAAAATTTACCCTTAGAAATGTCCACCGCTAAGGAAAACCAACGACTAACAATGTCATTGTAATGACCTTGAAACTTTAAATGTGTGTAGCGCCCAAGAGAATAATTGTAGCTCAATTTTCCTTGCAAATTTGCATTCGACGTCTCAAATTTTATAAAATGTGATATTTTCAATAAAATGCAATGATGCCTTACCTTTGGTTTTTCGAAATTTTGAAATTTTAAAAATCGATAGTTTTGACGCATGGAAATTTCGTGTGAAAATTATCAGTTTAGTTGACGTTGTATCGATAATTTAACGACAGGTTTAAATATATCGTCAGAAATGTCTCAAATTCTAGGGCTGAAAAGATATCATCGATTTACAATACCATTGTTGTGACCTTGAAACCTTAAATGCGTGTAATACTCAGGCAATGAGTCGTAGCTTAATTATCTTTGCAGATTTGAATTCTACGCCTCAAAGGTCATAAAATAGTGGGCTTTTGCTAAAATGCTGCGATGTTTTATCTTTGATTTTTTAAAATTTCGTAATTTTAAAAATCGTTAATTTTGATGCATGAAAATAGGTTGCAAAAATTATGAGGTTAGTTGATGTTATACGCACAATTCAGCAACTCCAAACATAAATTTACCATCAGAGATGTCCACCGCTAAGGAGAACTAACGATTATAATGTCATTGTAATGACCTTGAAACTTTAAATGCGTGTAGCGCCCAACGGAATAATCGTAGCTCAACCTTCTTTGCAGATTACCATTCGACGTCTCAAATTTTATGAAATGTAATACTTTTAATAAAATGCGATGATGCCTTACCCTTTATTTTTCGAAATTTCAAAATTTTAAAAACGATAGTTTTGACGCATGGAACTTTCGTCGCAAAAATTATCAGTTTAGTTGACGTTGTATGGATAATTCAGCAAAGCCAAGTTTAAATGTTCCGTCAGAAATGTTTTAGATTTTACGGCCGAAGAGATATCAACTATTGACAATGTCATTTTTGTGACCTTGAAACTCTAGACGCATGCAGCCCCCAAGAAATAAGTTTTAGCTCCATTTTCTTTGTAGATTTGCATTCTACGTCTCAAATTTTATAAAATATGATACTTTCAATAAAATGCGATGATGGCTTACCTTTGATTTTTCGAAATTATAAAATTCGATAATTTTGACGTATGGAAATTTGGCCGCGAAAATTATCAGTCTAGTTGACGTTGTAAGAATAACTCAGCAAAGCCAAGTTAAAAGGTCTCATTAGAAATGTCTCAGATTTCACGACCGACAAGATATCAACGATTTTCAATACCATTGTTGTGACCTTGAAACCTTAAACACGTGTAGTGCCCAAGCAATAAGTCGGAGCTCAATTTTCTTTGCTGATTTGTATTCTACGTCTCAAATGTTACAAAATATGATACTTTTAATAAAATACAATGATGTCTCACCTTTGATTTTTCGAAATTTCAAAATTTTAAAAATCGATAGTTTTGAGGCAAGAACATTTCTCTGCGAAAATTATCAGTTCAGTTGACGTTGTATCGATAATTTAGCAACGTCAAGTTTAAATGTCTTGTCAGAAATGTCTCAGATTCTACGGCTAAAAAGATATCATCGATTTACAATACCATTGTTGTGACCTTGAAACTTTAAATCCGCGTAATACTCAGGCGATGAGTCGTAGCT
This sequence comes from Dastarcus helophoroides, assembly GCA_028583605.1. NCBI lineage: Eukaryota > Metazoa > Arthropoda > Insecta > Coleoptera > Bothrideridae > Dastarcus > Dastarcus helophoroides. Next base: position 21,132,543 of record CM053337.1, on the reverse strand, counting down.
TAATTATCTTTGCAGATTCGAATTCTACGCCTCAAAATTCATAAAATGGTGTGCTTTTGCTGAAATGCTACGATGTTTAACCTTTGATTTTTTAAAATTTCGAAATTTTAAAAATCGATAATTGTAATGCATGAAAATAAGTTGCAAACATTATGAGTTTAGTTGACGTTTTATGGACAATTCGGCAATTCTAAACATAAATTTACCATCAGAAATGTCCACCGCTAAGAAAAACCAACGATAAACAGTGTCATTGAAATGACCTTGAAACTTTAAATGCGTGTAGCGGCCAGGAGAATAATTGTAGCTCAATTTTCTTTGTAGATTTGTATTCGGCGTTCTAAACTTCATAAAATGTGGTACTTTTAATGAAATGCAATGATGCCCCACCTTTCATTTTTTGAAATTTCAAAATTTTAAAAATCGATAGTCTTGACGCATGGAAATTTGGTCGCCCAAATTCTGAGTTGAGTTAGCATTTTATAAATAATTTGGCAAGGCTAGTTTTAAAATTGTCCTCAGCAACGTCCCAAATTCCATCGCTGAAGAGATATGAACGATTTACGAGTCATTGTTATGACCTTGAAACTTTAAATGCGTGTAGCGCCCAAGAAAATAATCGCAGCTCAGTTTTCGTTGCAGATTTGCATTCGACCTCTTAAAGTTCATAAAATGTGGTACTTTTAGTAAAATACGATGATGCCCCACCTTTCATTTTTTGAAATTTTGATTTTTTAAAAATCGATAGTTTTAACGCATGGAAATTTGGTCGCGCAAATTCTGAATTTGATGTTTTATGGATAATTTGGCAACTCTAGTTTTAAATTTGTCGTCAGCAAGGTCCCAAATTCCATCGCTGAAGAGATATCAACGATTTACAATGTCATTGTTATGACCTTGAAACTTTAAATGCGTGTAGCTCCCAATGGATAAGTCGCAGTTAAATTTAATTTGCAGATTCGAATTTTACGTCTCAAATTTTATCAATGAAATGTGATGATGTCTTACAATTAATTTTTTGAAATTTAGAATTTTTAAAAATCGATGTTTATACCGCAAGGAGCTTTGGTCGCGCAAATTATGAGTTTAGTTAACGTTTTCTGGATAATTCGGCAACACTAAGCTTAAACTTACCTTTCCGTATTTAATGAAGTTTTTCACCCTTCAAGGGAAGAATTGATTAATCGAAAAATATTTCCCCGATCTGATGAAACGCTTCAGTCGCCGAGCAAAAGGCAACACGATATGACAAACGTATTTGGGTCAAATAAAATTCGGGAAAGAGACGTCGGGAAATTGGCAAAAAATAAACGTCGGAAGCGAAATTCGGATCGAATCCAATGCCGATAGAGACGGAGTGTAAACACAAACGTCAGAAATATATTAAATCAAAGACGTCCGCATAGGTATGACATGGTTAACCCTCACGCCGAAAGCAAAATCAAATTTCCGCCCCACGCACAAATTATATTTGCCTAACAAGATGCGACAGCGCGAAAATGACATGAAACAGTCAATTATTGGCAAACCTTTGCTTAATCAATACACCGCCACTTGTATAATGGTCGCGTCAAAGGCCTTTCGGATCGGCGTGAGGTGGAGCAAATCCGGAGGTAAAAGTGAAAATGTTCACCAAATGTCCACAAAATTAAGCGAAATATGTTTACTTGAGATGATTATATGTAAACGAAAATAATTAGACACTTAAACCAACATGAAATTACGTAGCAAAGCAGCTACTAATTTCACTTCATTTTAACACAAAACTGTGCTTCAATTACCTCAAGGTAAGTTGGCACGTTTTTCTACACGAGAAAACATAGGAAAAATTTAATCATTTTAGTGTGTAGTGTAGAAAAAACTGTAGCGATATTTTATAAATCGCGTAGTACATGGACCTCTTTATGGAACGTGCCGGAACGTTATCACAAAGTGACTCAGGTGTAGACGTGCATCTCCTGACCACACCGTCTAGAGCAGGGGTGGCTAACCCAAATGATCCCGCTGGCCACTTTGGAAATGCATCATAACCCCTCGGTCCGCACAAGGACTTTTTTGAGGATCGTTTTTTGAGTCGATAACAAATGTTAAACGAAAGTTATTAAAAGAAGTAGAAATTTGGTCGATAAGAAATGTTAAACGGAAGTATTAAAAAAGTAAAAACTATGGACTTTGTTTTTGATCGACAATAAATGTTGGACGAAAGTAATTAAAGAACTTGAAGCCGGGGGACTTTTCTTGGTCGACAAGAAATGTTTAGTTTGAGTAATACGAAAAATAGAAACTTGTAAAAGTGATGAATCACACGGAGCGCAAAATGTTCTAGATGGGCCGTGGGTTGGCCACCCCTGATATAGACTACACTAGAGGTGTTCCGGAAGCTGCTGTGGGTTATAAATATATGCGCTCCCCTATTGTGATTCGTCCAGAATTGAATATTCAGGATTTGGACATTCACTATTTAGTGTTCTTCATTGTTGTATAACGTTCTGTTTCTTTGTCGAAATAAAGTGTTTAAATTCACGGCATCTTTACAATCGACCCCAACACGTAACAATGCATTTTCAAGATTATTGTGCAATAATTTGATCATTGGTTCGTAGTTCAAATCCTTTGTTGTCTCCAGAAATGTTCTTTTGATGTAAATAACGCAATTTCCATACTGCAGACAGACGTGGCTTCCCTAATTGCCCAGATAATTTAGTGTATCTATTAAATTCTGTACCATTTGGAAATGAGATTTATACGTTAATAAATATTTATGAATAGGACACGCCATAAATAAAATGCGGTATATTTTATTACGACATGGATGTGTATATGTAAATAAATGCAGAAGCAACTCTATCTGCGTGCTTATTCTGTTATTTTAGTTGGCATATCAAAAAAACTGTTGCATGTTTATAAATATTAATTTCGTATCTATTATAAAGTTCGTTTTTGTTCGCTTTCTAACGCGTTCTCGTTATAAATATGGAAATAAGCTGCCTCTGTGTAACAGCGCGAATGGAATCCCCTTTTTCTAGACTTAATTAGATTTACTTTATCTATTTAAGATCTCGTGCTTTGCTATTTATAAGATTTATAAGAAAAAGTCCGGTGCTTAATCGCAGTGAACTTTCACCGTTTTGATCTCGTTCGGGGGAAAAAAGCCATAAAATTTATAAGGGATCTCTATGTATCCTTGGCCATCTCACCAATGCTCTGATAGTCCCATAAACTATTTATATGATGGATTTCTGATATATGTATACTGCCAAGTGGGGCATAAATTTCCTTTTACTATATCAAATATTAAAGAACTGCCTCCGCATAAAATGAAATCTATGAAAATTCCGCTCAGATTTCGATCAGTTTCGACGGAATTCTTTATTAAAGCGAACGAAAACATATTGGAACAAATCAGGAAGGGTGGTCGGGTAATTTATTATTTCTTTATTTACCTTAGCGATTCACCCCTACTGGCGTAAGTATTTTTTAAACAGCACGTTTTCGTCCACGGGATATCTCCTTCATTCGACAGCTTTGTTTTAATTAGAATTTGCTCAAACGCTTTAGTTGATTAAAGTGTAACGCCATTAGCAACGTGTTTCCTAATGCTTTTTTATCTGGTGTACATAGAAGTGGAGAAACTAAGTTTAATAACGCAACATTTTTTAAAATCATCAAGCCTGGCAACATAATAAAATTAGTTTGGACTCATTTTATACATGTAAAATGTTCTGCATCATCACTGCTAATGAAATTTACTTTTATGTAAATAATTTTCCTTAAAAGAAAACCATGACAAGATCATCTATTATCCTGGATACATTCAACAAAAGGATGACCCAGACAATTGGAGATATAAATCAACTCTGCTTCGATAACATGTTAGGGTCGCACACCACCAACGGTTAGAGCCGCACACCACCGCCGGTTAGGGCCGAACACCACCAACGGTATGCGCCGCACACCATTAACGGTATGAGCACTTGATTATCTTGCACTTTTCTGTGAGCTTTTATAAATATATCGACTTTTTTTTGAAAATCTAGATTTTTAAAGATTTCAACTTCTTCCCGAAATTTTGATAGTTTGAAAATGATTTTGACTTTGTTCTAAAGAAAATTATTATTTCTGAGGGATTTAATTTCTTTACAATTTATATTTGTTTTATAGAAAATTTCGGGTTTTCCTAGAATATTGATCGTTTCTTGACTCTGTTTACAAAATCGTATTAATTGAAAATTTCAAAATTCCAAATTTTGACTTTATTTGTAAACTTTGACTTCTGAATGATTAATTATATATATTATAAATCACATTTTTTAAAATTTTTATTACCTTTTCAAAATTAAGATTTGGGTTTTCTAAAAATTTCTTTTTAGTGATATTTCCTTTAATATTTAGAGAGAATTTTGACAACTTCGACGTTTTTTCAAAATTTTGATTGATTAAACTTCTCGACTTTTTTTGAAGTTTTGATTCAAAAATTTCGTTTCGGAAGATGAAATATCTTTAATATATTGAATTTTTAAAAAAATGTCTAGTTTAAAAAAAAGTCTAATTTTTTTTCTACATTTTGAAAAATGTTGAAAATCTCCTTACTTCAGAATTTCAAGTTTTTATTAAATTTGCACCTATTTTGAACATTGATTCTTACGATTGTGAAGTTTCCATTAATCGAGATTTTTTTCAAAACGCATCTAATTGACGTTTTTTTCAAAACGCAGTTTTTTCGAAAATTTGACATTTTTAAAGTAATTGCGGCTTTTTTCTTAAGAATTCAATTTTGTTCAAAAATAAGAATTTCTCTTGAACATTTCTAGTTTTTCTGGCATATCGATTGTTTTCTGACTTTATTTAAAAAATAGATTTCATTGAAATTTTCCAAATTGTTTACAAAATTACAACTCTTGTATTTTCCCTTTGTAAACTTTGACTTCTGAATCATGTTTTTCTTTTCAAAATTCAGATTAGGATTCTTGAAAATGTCGACGTTTTTTCAAAATTTTGATTCATTAAAAATCTCGACTTTTTTCGAAGTTTCGATTTGAAAAAGTGGTTTCGGAAAATTAATTCTCTTTAATATTTTAAAATTTTTAAAAAATGTCAAATTTTTTTGTACATTTTGAAAAATGTTGAAAATCTCCCATTTTTCAGAATTTTAAGTTTTTATTGCACCTATTTTGAATATTGATTCTTACGATTGTAAAGTTTTCACTAATCGAGATTTTTTTCAAAACTCATCTAATAAAGGTTATTTTAAAACTCAATTCTTCTAAAAATGTTGACACTTTGAAAATTATTTTGACTTGGTTCTAAAGAAAATAATTATTTCTAAAGAATTCAACTTCTTTAAAATTTAGAATTTTTTTATTGAACATCTCGGGTTTTTATAGAATGCTGATAGTTTCTTGACTCTGTTTACAAAATTGTATTATTTGAAAATTTCAAAATTACGAATTTTGACTTTATTTGTAAACTCTGACTTCTGAACGATTAATTATATATACTTTAAATCCCATTGTTTTAAAATTTTGATTATCTTTTCAAAATTTAGATTTTGGTTTTTTAGAAATTTCGACCTTGTTATTACGTTATTGGATTTTTTAGGGAAATTTTGTTTAATATTTAGAGAGAATTTTTTATAATTTCGGTGTTTTTTCCAAAATTTTGACTTATTAAAAATCTTGACTTTTTTCGAAGTTTCGATTTAAAAAAGTCGCTTTGAAAAATTAAATTTTTTTAATATTTTAAATTTTTTTAAAAATGTCCAATTTGAAAAATATGTCCAAGTTTTTTTGTACATTCTGAAAAATGTTGAAAATCTTCTAATCTTCTTTTTTTTTAAATTTCAAGTTTTTATTAAATTTGCACCTACTTTAAATATTGATTCTTGTGATTGTGAAGTTTTCACTAATCGAGAATTTTTTCAAAACTCATCTAATCAAGGTTTTTTTGAAACCCAAGTTTTTCGAAAATTTTACTTTTTTAAAGTTATTACGGCTTTTTCTCAAGATTTCAACTTTTTTCAAAAATTGGAATTTCCCTTTAACATTTCTGGTTTTTCTGGCATATCGATTGTTTCTTGACTCTTTTTAAAAAATGGATTTCATTGACAATTTCCAAATTTTTTACAAAATTACAAATCCTAAATTTTTCCTTTGTAAACTTTGACTTCTGAACCATGAATTGAAATACAGAATTTGTCCCCTGAAACCAAGAAAGATTAAAAAACACAACAAAGTTTGCTCTGAACCATGTTTTTTTTTCAAAATTTAGATTAGGATTTTTAAAAATTTCGAATCTTTCACGTGATTTGCTTTTTCCTGAAAACCTTTATTTTTTAATATTTTCAGCCATTTTTGACACCTTCGACAATTTTTCAAAATTCTGAGATTATTTTTGATATTAATTCAATTTTGAAGTTTTGGCTGATCGAAGTTTTTTTTTCAAAACTTTAATTTTCTCGAAATATTGATTTTTGTAAATTTTGAAAAGTTCAATTTTTTAGGAATGTTTTGACTCTTTTTCAAAATTTGAATTTTTTGAAGATTTCGACGTATTTTCAAAATGTTTGCCTTTTTTTGAAAATTAATTTGATTTTGTCTTAAGGAATTCAAATTTTTTAAACTTTATAATTCTTTTTGAAAATTTCGAGTTTTTCTAGAATATGGGTTGTTTCTCTAAAATTCTATTTTATTGAAAATTTCAAAATTAAGAGTTTTGAAATTTTTTTGTAAACTTTTACTTCATCCGAACGATTTTCTTTTAATTTTAACTCCTTTTTTAAAGTGTCGATTTGGTTTTTTAAAAAAATCGACCTCCGCAAGTGATTTGCTTTTATTTTAAAAACCTTTTTATTATTATTTTGAAATAAACTTTTTACAATTTTGACATTTTTTCAAAATTCTTATTGTAATCCATTTAATTTTAAAGGTTTGGTTTGTCGAGATTTTTTTTAAAACTTTAACTCTCGAAATTTTGATCTTTGTAAATTTTGAAAAGTTTAGTTTTTTATGAATATTTAGATTTTTCTTCAAAATTTGAGCCATTTGAAGATTTCGACGTCTTCCCAAAATGTTTAGCTCTTTTTGAAAATTATTTTGACTTTGTCCTAAAGAATTCAAATTTTTCAAAATTTAGTAACCTTTTTGAAAATTGTGGGTTTTTCTAGAATATCGGTTGTTTTTGATTTTTTTTGTAAATTTTTACTTATTCTGAACGATTTTCTTTTAATTGTGACTCCCTTTTTAAAATGTGGATTTAATTTTATTTTTAAATTCGACCTCTTC